>VZTN01022902.1:177327-208538 GCA_013400515.1 Erpornis zantholeuca | reverse complement strand
GGCACGGGGCGGCACGGCACGGCACGGCACGGCACGGCACGGCACGGCACGGCACGGCACGGCACCAGGAGAAAAGCTACAATCTACAACTCATCGCACGCAATCTACAACTTCTTCGTGAGGGGAAGAGGAGGGCCAGCCTCTGATCTCCGCTCTCCGGTGACCAGGGACCCGAGGAAAGCTGTGTTAGGGAGGTTTAGGATGGATACCAGGAAAAGGTTCTTCCCCCAGAGCGTGGTGGGACACTGAACAGGCTCGCCGAGGAATAGTCACAGCCTCAATGCTGCCAGAGCTCCAGGCGCGTTTGGGCAACGCTCTCAGGCACAGGTGTGGAATTGCTGAGAACGATCCTGCGCGGGGCCGGGAATTGTACTCGATGATCCTTGTGGGTCCCTTCAACTTCAGGGCATATTCCGTGATTCGAGGACATGGCATAGCACGGCGTGGGTGGGCGCTCTCCGGCCGCCTGTCCGTGCCTGTCAGGGCGGACACACGTGGCCGCACGTGCGCACAGGTGTGTCCGTGTGTCGGCAGATGCGCGGCCCCGCGAGCGTGTGCGCGGCCCCGNGCTGGAGGGAGGCTGCGCGGGGCCGCGCAGGCGGGCGGGTGTCTCTGAGGGGGTTTGGAGCGCGGGTGTTCCGCGGGAGGTAGGAGCGCCTTGATGACGGGCTGTGGGGTGCTGCTGAGGAGCTCTGGGATGCGTGCATTGGCGCGGTCACTCCTATTTCTTCCCACTTTTCTCTCGTCGGCACTTTGATTCCTGTGGTGTCCTACAGTTTGCTCCCCCATGGTGTTTAGTTTTCACTCCTGCTGTCGCATTTTCCTGCCACTGCCCCTATACCTCGGACTCTTGCATGTGTCTTCTTCGTTTTCCCTGTCCTTCTCCCAGTTTCTGTACAGCCTCCCCAGGTTCATTTTGATGTTTCTACTCTTTTTTACAGTTTGCACATACCAGCACCCCATTCTTATTCCACATTCTCCCCATATCACTTTCTGCTCGTGTCCATCATTTTCTACCAGATGGATATCTGAATTGAAGCCCCAGGCACATGATCTTCATCACTTTCTCCACGGGCAAGGAAAAAAAGTGTTTCTACACTCACAAAGTTTTCCCTTACTTCTCTATATACCTGAACACTCAAGGGCATGGTCCTGGTTGTTTTTTCCTTTATCCTCTCTCCTGATCTCCACTTCTCAACCATTCCTTGATAGTTCTTACAGCTGAAGTGAAAGTCTTTGAAGAGCATCCCTTGCTGAACATCCCTCAGACAGCAATGACAGCACCAGCTCCAAAGCAGTCTCAGATGAAGCAGTTACTGGGAAGGCCTTAAACTGCACACGTTTAAAACTACAGAATCTGAAACCCTTCAGGAACCTTAAACCTGGATTTGAGAGTTGGCAGAGCAAAAAGAAAAAAATGCTACAATGCTGTAACATGGACCCTCCTACAAATACAAATGCAAACAGAAGCTTGGCTACTTTGAAGACTGATGATGGACAGGAGAGCTGTTTTGAAATTCAGCCTCCTTTTAGCACATTCAGAGGTATTTCCACCCAGACAGGCTTCACTACTCCCAATTCAATTACTTAAACCATTTGCTATGTACCACATGGAAATTGCTGCTATTACAGTTCTCCTCACTGCATCCCACTGTACACACAAGAAACAAAAAATGGTTTTTTATCCCATAGCTTTTAATCCTCAACTCTATGTTCGTTACCTTACTTTAAGAATATGTTATTCTCTTTCCTTTTTCATTTTTCAGGGTACATGAAAAATTCTAGGAGGATGCTTGTTGGAATAAATTTCAAGAGGAAACCTTACTATGTTATGGCAAATGTATAATCAAGACACTGACGTGCACTTGATACATCAAATTTATTTTCAGTGAAGTTGTTAGTTAATTTTTTCTTCCTCAAGTTAATTTTAGAATTTACTGAAAAACCCATTCAACAAAAAACTACAGTATACAAGATGTGAAATGTACTGTGATAGAAAACTGGTAATGTTTTCCCTTGGGTTTTTTCTTTTATTTTAATATGAAAAAAGTAAGAATTATAGAGTAATCTCATTTTTCCTTTTCTTGCTGACAATTTATAATACATTTCCTCTGCTTCAGTATTCAAAGTAATTTCAAGAATTATATTGGAAGAAATCAATCCACCAACTCAGGTAACAAAAACTTTAACTGTTGCATGGGGAAAGTAACTTCTGCCTCTCTATATTCTTTGAATACCTCCCATCAACTTGTTGCAAATTACTACTTTATAGAACTTAGAACACAGACTCACAGGCTGGCTGAGATTGGCAGGGATCTCTGGAGGTGGTCTGGTCCAGTCTCCAAGGATGGAAACTCCACAGCCTCTCTCTCTTTACTGTGAGTCAGCCTCACTGTAAAAAAGAAATTTCCAAAACAATTCCAATTTGTGGCTGCTGCCTCTGCTCCTCTCACTGGACAACACAGAAAAAAATCCTGGCTCTGTCCTCTTTGCAGCCTCCCTTCAGGTGATTCCCCTGAGCCTTCTCAGCAGTCCTGGGAGAGATGCCATGGGTGAATGAATCCACGCTGGCTGCTCCCACCCACCTGCTTGTCTTTCATGAGTCTGGAAATCCAGGATTAGTTGCTCCATACCTTTCTCACGGATCTAGGTGAGGCTGACTGGCCCATCCTTGGTCCTTCTTCTTGCCCATACTGAAGATGGGAGTGACACTGGCTTTCCTTCAGGCACTTCTGCCTGTTGCCATGATCAAAGTGTATCGAGAGTTGCCTTGCAGTGACATCTCCCATCTCCCTCACTATTTACAGATGCATCCCATCAAGGCCCATGGACTCATGTATGTCCAATTTGCCTGAGTATTCCTTGACTGGATCCTCTTCCACTGAGGCTGCATCTCCTGTGTTACAGCCTTTCTCTCTGCTCTCAGGGGCCTGGGATTCCTGAAGGCTGGTTTTGCTTGTAAAGACTGAGGGAAAGGTAGATTCAGTCCCTCGGTCTTTCCCATGTCCTGTCACCCTGTCCCATTTGGTAGTGAGCTCCCATCTTCCCTAATGTTCCTTTGCCATTTTCTTACAGAAGTGCTCCTTTTTGCCTTTGACACCCTTCATCAGAATAATTTCCTTTTGGCACTTCCTTTGGTTTTCCTTACGTAATCCCTGCGTGCTTGGACAGTGTCTTTGTATTTTCCCCAAATGACACATCCCTGCTTCCACCCTCCCTATGCTTCCCTTGTAAGTTTGAGTGAGCATTCCTTTTTGTGGTCTAGGAGCCCCTAATTTATCCATGGATCCTCTAGTTTAGCCATGTATTTTTGCCTAACTTCTTACTTGTCAGGATGCACAACTCAAGCTTGGAGGAGTTGATTGCTGAATATTAGCCAGCTTTCCTGAGCCATCTTCTCCTCAGAGCCTTATCCCATGGGACTGTTCTGAGAAAATCCTTGAAGAGACCAAATTCCAGTCCCTCTTCAGGGTGGTGAGCTTGCATTTTGTCCCTCTCCCTAATCTCAAGGTCTCCACCATCTCATGGTCACTGCAGGAAAGGCCCAGGGACTTCCTTGTCCAGGAGTGTGGAGTCTGGTGGAGCCTCTGTTCTGACTGGCTCCTCTTTCACTTGTTGTCATTGGTGTCCTCCAGCACTAAACAAGGAAAAGTTAAGCAATTCTAGGAATTAGGTTACTGGTAAACTGAATGCTCAGACTCTTTAAGTATAGGGATAATTACACAACCACAAATTCCTTCTCTCACAGGATGCTACCTTTTTTTTCAGCAAATGAGCTGGTTTTCAATAGTCCCTTTCATCCTCCTCACTTGATATGCAATTATTCAACACATTCTAGAGCCCTCACACTGGATGCAGAATTATTCACTCCCTTCCTTCTCCAGGATCCTGTGGGGCTTTTGTCATTATGTACTCATGGATCACAAGCACTGAGGACTGAATATATTTTATCCATCGTGCAACAGCTGGGATTATCATCTCCATTCTGGAGGCAAAAAGGGATTAATGCTACTATTTTTATGTACCTGCTGATTGTGGGTAGCTGCCTTGAACATACATAAGTTTCTTTTCCAGGGAACTTGCTGTTTTTACAAACATGGGTGGGACATGAGTCCTGCAGGGCTGTCTTTTACAGTCCTTAGCCTCTGGAGTTCTGCTGTGACCTGAAAATCTGTGCTTTCCTCCAGCTTTCTCCACTCTGGCTGCAGAAAAGATCTTGAAATGCACTGTTTAAGGCTTAAATACTGAAAGACTGTTCAGAAAAGCTAAAATTCATTATTGTTCTAAAAATTTCATCATTTAAAATAACCCCAGTGAATTTGGAGTGCTGGGAAGTGGCAAAAGTGAGATGAGATTTCTGGATCTCATAGGTAGAGTCTATTTGATGATTTATGGATATGAATAACTTTTTCCATTTATGAGGTGTTTCTTCAGGGGCCTCAGAGTCTACTAAGAAATCTGAGGAGAAAAACAGGATTCCTGAAGGTTTTACATGGTAGGTGTTATGCAAGGTGCCTGCATTCACCTGTCTGGAGCAGGACTCACTGATCCCATAAGGTAATTCAAAGACAGATTGAACTACTGGATTTTGTAATTACAAAATGTGGTGTTCATCAAAACATAAACATTTTGCAGATACAAATCTATTTCTGTAATTATATTTCTTGGGAAAAAAAAAAAAAAGAGATAACACCTTTCAATAAAGAAGAAAGGTTCTGTTTCAACAATTGCAAAAACTAACATTTCAACACAGAATTTCCAAATAATTTCATGTGCTGAAATTATTTCACCTAATATAAAAATAATGCTGAATTCTTTTTTTTTTTCTTTACAGTAATCAGTTTTCTTCCATGGATGTATTTTACAAAATACTCATTTTTCTTGCAATTTTTGAAAATCAGAATCATTTAAAGCTGCAGAATTTCCTCAAAAATGCAAACCCCTGGTCTTCGCAGGTGTAGCTAGATAACTAAGAGACTTATTGGCCCTTAACCATGAATTTAAAACATAAATTCTTCAAATTATAAATGGTTCTTTAGTGTCCTTTTATAGAAACCCTAGTGTAATTGGGACTTCCTCCTCACTGAAGGCTGTGCCTGTGTTAACTGTTTCAAATTGATAATACAGTGATCTACCACAGGCAGATAATTTAAACTCTCTGCTTACCTTCCTTACCAAAACTTAAAAAACAAGTTGTAAAAGTCAGAAATTCATAAACAAAAAAAATGTAGCAGTTGATCCACCAAATCAGTGGGAAAATGGGCTTGGAATTAAGCCCTAAGTATATGAATTGACCTAAAATGTAGAGGAATGATTGATCATAATTACTTTTATGTTATCATTTTAATATTGCATATAAATGGGTTTTTTATACACATTTATGTGTGTGTGTGTATTCTATGCAACTAAATGAATATATATGTAACATGAAGCATATATAGTGTGTAATATATATTACTTTTTACATTGTCAAGAGGTACTTCTCAAGGAACATCTTTAATATTGGAATGGAGGCAGTTTTACGAAATCCACAGAGATGTTTAAGGGTTGGGGTTTTTTTGAAGACTTTCATAAGGGGGGAAAACCCCAAAACCTGACCCTGTCTTTAATGGAAAGTATTGCTAATGTTGCAAATCCTTTAATCTAAAAGGAATCAGAATGGATTATAGATAAAATATCTGCAGGGTACAGCAGTCAAATGCAAAATGCTGCTCCACCTGCCTCTCTCCAGAACACTTCAGAGTAAGACAGAAGAGGCAGGTAAAGGACATATTTCCCATTAAAGCTGTGGAAGGTGGTCTGGGAAAAGGTAACAAAGATACTGCCAGAGGAAAGTCATTGTTCCTTGGTTTTCAAGTTGTTCTGCAAGCACCTCTCAGCCCTCTCTGAGAAACACAAAGGTGAGCCTGGGAAATAAAATTCCCAGTGGGCAATTTATGAGAGAAATTCTGTGAATTGAGATCACATTAGTCAAGAATTTTTGGCAAAATAAAATTAACAAAATACTTGAAAATTTGTCAAAAAATCCATTTGGATGTGTTAAATGGGTATAAGGTGGTTACATACATCTGCTCCATTGTGGGAAATGAAGAACAATCCATCCCAAAATAACCCAGAGCTTGGCACTCACCTGGGAATTGTTGGATTGAATTCACTCTACCACGCAGAGGATGTGTTTCAAACTTGAAGTAGCCAAGATTTATTGTTCATAAGCAATTTTGGATCCTTCCAGATGGAAGGATTTAAGGGACTGCCATCAGGATTTGGGTGTTGCAAGACACAGGAAAAACTTCTGAGCAAATTAATGTTGAGTACCTGGCTGTCTGTGATAGATGATGAACCTAATTCCAGGCCAGAGTTGAAAGACATGAAATTGGGAAAAAAAGAAAAAAGGTGATGATGATGCTTTCTTTGCTAAGAGATTAAGGACCTGACCAGCAGTCAGTGAAGGGAAAAATTCTCTTGGAGGGTTGACATCTACAAAGTTTTTGATCAGATTGTGCATGTCAAGAACTAAGAACTGACAAGGCTTTGAGATGTTGTTGTACTACCGTGCAAACAGGAGTTTTAATGAAGAAACTGGGGAAGGAGTTTGTCATGTGCCTGCTAAAGCTGTTCTTGGGCTCAATCCATGGCCTCGTGGGCAGTCCCTGGCTGCACCTTAGGGTGGGGTCATTCCTGTCCACTCCTGGTCCCTGGATGCTCCTTTGTGTCACTGCTCCTTGTGTCACCTTAGGGGTTAAGGGGACATGAGGCAAATGCACAATCAGCGGTGTTGTTCTAGCAGATCATAAAGTAGGGCTGGAAGGACCTTATTGAGCCGAGAATTAGCTCACCAGAGCACTGAGCTGTGTGGTGACAGTCACACTGGCTTGCTCCCAGATCTTTATTTACCATTTTAAGAAGACTGGATGCCAGCCAGCAGCTGGCTCTGGGAGGAGGCAAAGGAACGGGATGACTGTGTTTGCAAAGGGCTTTGCAAATGGTAATTTATGGTGTAGTCACAAACAAGCGTAGTACAGGGTACCGAAATTTCAACTCAGCCTTCCTCAGCTGCACACGCAAACCACCAACCACATCTTTACAAATAACTCATGTAGCACAGAGACCACACACAAAACTGTGTTGAACATGCATTTGCCTGCACTACAAAACAAAAACTGAGATAGGAGAACCCTCATCACCTCCCTGCTTGGTCAGGGAAGACAAGGGTGAACTGTGAGCAGCCACCAGAGGCCCGTGGGGAGGCTTGGTCTGAGGTGGCTTGGGCAGAGGCCTGGCGTGAGCAGCTCAACCCCGAACCGCACACGCTGCCTTCGCCCCTCCAGCATCTCTCTTGGAAGAGGTCCTTCCCTTGAATTTCACTATTATTTCTAAACCCATTGGCTGCCTCTGCAATCTCTTCTAAAGTGACCGGCTTTGTATCGCTGTGGGAGGTGCAATGGCAGGGAGGATCGGGGGCAGAACGGCAGCCTGTGCCGGGCTGGCGCCGGGGTGGGCTCGGGCTCCGGGAGCCCAAACGGCGCCTTTAGGGGGAGCGCGGGCCACAGGGGTACCACACCAAAGATGGCGGCTCGGCCGGAGGTGACTTCTGCCAGAACACAAGATGGCGGCGAAGGGCAGAAGTCATGTGGACCCACACCAAAGATGGCGGCTTACCAGGAAGTGGCTTCTTTCAGCACCCAAGATGGCGGAGCCAGCAGGAAGTCACGTGACGCCACACTAAAAATGGCTACTCGGCACGAGGCTTGCTTGACCTTCCAAAGATGGCGGCGTTCTGCGCATGCACCTTGGGCAGGTAGAAAACGTCGCCTAGAAGTACCCCTTGCCTCCCAAAGGAGTCTAACTCGATTGCCTGAACTCGACCCGGACGCCGCTCTCTCCGCGCATTTTTCCGCAGCGCTCCCCCGTGCGGGGACAGGGCTGGGGGTGCCGGCGGGCTCACGCTCCCCCCACTCCCCCCTCTCGCCGTCGCCTCCCCGCGCTCCATCCCCCGCTCAAGGAAACGCAGGAAAACACAAAATCATGGAGGAATAACAGTCAGCAGAGCTGCCTGAGCCTCCACCTGCTCGAAGGGCGGCTTCTGCCCGGGGCCGGAATCATTTCAGCAGACTCTTTGCAGTGAAACCGCTAAGGTGGGGACGTGGGGGTGCCTGGGTCGGCAGCAAATGATCAGGGCTTTTCCTCTCCTGGTTGGAGGCCGGGTTGGCAACACCGCCACACTGCAGTGCAGGATCAGTGCCCCGGGGAAGGGCGGCACAGCTGCCCCGAGCCCCGGCCTCAGCCGCAGCAGGGTGGGCAGGTGGAACTCACCTGCTCCCAGAGTCACATCCCTTTGTTTGTCACTCCCGCTCCTTTCTAGGCACTGAAAGCTCATTTCAGCTGTTCAGAGATAGCATTAACTGCTCCATGGATTTAAGGAAACAGCCAGACTTCGGGAACGTGTGTTGCCGTCGTGGCCTTGTCGAAGGAGGGGGCACAGGGAGGAGGACAGGGAGTTGTCACCGGGCCTGCGCTCGGGGCTGCAGGAGACACCTGCACCGAGGAGGAAATGGAGATGTTAAATGGAAATGGAGATGGAGCTGCCTTAGGCTGCCCAGAGAGGTTGTGACTCCCCATCCCTGGAAGTGTCCAAGGCCAGGTTGGATGGGAGCTATGACTTCAGCTGATTTGGGAAGGCCATTTGGCCTTTGGCTCAAACCCTTTATCTCTACCAACGCGAGTGACTTGAGGTGAACCTCCTCTTTTCACAATTGTTTTTACAACTGGCAATAGCAGTAACTGTGCTGCCTTGCCCTGGGGTTGAATAATCACATCTTGTTCACTGTTGTTCTGTGTGCAAAAGTGTAAAAGGAGTGTAAATGAGTCTCTGATCCGACATAAATCACGCGCTCAGAGAAGGGTGGTTGTTGCTGAGGAGTGTCCTCTACCCATGAATGTTGTAGAAAGTGAATTTTATGTAAATACTATACCAGGATTAAGGATGCTATGGAATTAAGGATACTCTGACATCTCCCTAGGGCACTGTTTTCTCTTCTTGCCTCCTGTGGTGGTTAGAGACCACAGAGTCCTTCTCTACTCCTGAATATGCATCAGATTTCTTTCTTTCTTGTCCTTGGGGAGTTTCATGGAGGAGATATGTGTCAAAGCAGACTTGGATACTGTGATTCAGTTCTTAAGTCTGAGGCCTGCCCTTCTGAAAAGAGTTTCTCCTTTTCCTCCGAGCCTGTTCCAAACCAGCTGTAACACATTCTACAGGGAAGATGAGTGGGGAGATACACAGGGCAGAGTCAATTCAAGGGTTTGCAGCAAGTCCTTAAAAGGTCCTTTTAAAAGCTGGAAGTGACAAGTGAAGAGGGGAATTGTCTGAGTCAGTGCAAAGGGGTTTTAATTAGGAAAGGAAGTACTGTAAGAAAAAAGATAATCCTGGCCCACATGGCACCTACCCACAGGGAGGTCACAACTCTGCTCCTGACAGAAGGAGACCTGCTGACAGCTAAGTGATTCCATACTTGGTTGTGTTGCAGCAACATGGAAGGGGCTGGATTTGGAGTCTTCTCTCCTGTTCTGAGAGCTGGAGCATCAGAGGTTGTGTGTAAGAGGAAAGAAGAAGAAATTCGTCAAGGCCCAAGCATAATAAAAATCCTTCCAATGTTTCCCCCCTTTATCAACAGTAAAATCAGAGCACTGACCTTTTCTGACTGATTTCTGCCTGACTCAATGCCCATCTGATCATTTACACTGATAGGTACAACATTACCTGCAGTTTCCTGGAGCCATGAAGCAGCCAAACAGCCAATACCTGCAGGATGTTATTCCCTGACAGCACATTCAGAGAGAGAGAAACGGCAGGATACTCTTGTCCAAGCAAACAGCTGTTTTCTGAGAGAGCTTTGAGGTGCTTCTTGGAGCCATTTTGCTAGTCCTGGCTGCAGTTAAGGCCACAAAAGCACAGTTGTGACTCTCAAGATGCATTTTGGCCCCTTTTATATAGACCTGTTTTAAATGAAACAGTAGGAGAGTTCTGGGGGATTTTTTTCCAAACAAAAGCTTTTCTTTAAAATAAGTAACAAACAAAATGGTTTTCAAAATGCTGAAATGCAATACTTAAGGGCTAACTTTTCAGAATTGTCTTCTCCTTTCTTTATCCACGATTTCTTCCCAATTACGGCCTGAGCTTACTATTCCACAAGTGTTATGTTTCTCAGTTAATCCAGCCCCAAAGCCCTCTCTGAGGGTCCCTTGTCAAATCTTGTAGCTCTTAAATGAAATACACCAAAGATATTTACTCCAGGGCCAGCGAGGAAGCCATTCAGTCAGAGCCAGTAGATGGCAGTAAAAGATGGGGAATAAGGAAAAGAATCAAACCTGTAATTGGGAAACAGCTGATGGGTTCCCCTTTCACTGCAGAGACTCCCCCAAACCCGTGCCATGCTCTGTTTCCACGCACAAAGGAATGGTTTCTTGGAGAGTCATTTTTGTCTTGTCTCTTTTGCCTTTTTTTCTGGGTGCTTTGGGTCCACAAGAAACATCAGTGCCTCTGCACAGTGAATTCAGATTTTCACCTTAAAACCCCACAAATAAGATTCCCTAAAGAGGAGCTGCAAGCACAGTACCCAACCCACAGGTAGGACCACACATGAGCTGCTGGAAGTCAACTCCTCCTCAGCAGTAACTGGTGGGAGTGATCCAGCAGCTGCCCAACAGCTGATGGAGAAAGGGAAGAGGGGAATGTGCAGAGGAACCGAGAACTCATTGGTCCCCAGTAATGTCTGGGCAGCATTTGGATTAATAAATTGAATTTTACAGAGAAAAAAAATCATCCTGGGACCTTGAGCCAGTGTGGTGGTCGAAGCCCAAACTGTGCACTTTGGTACAAAGCCAAACCTTGTGGAGCAGAACTCTCTGGTTTGTTCTCATCTTTCACCTCAGAAGTACCCTCTGATTATCATATGTAGCATCGTGATTCAGCTATGATATATGTAATAAAGTGCAATGAAAATGAATACAATTATTATTGTCTATTAAATATAGAATCAATATAGTTAGTACAATTAAAATACATTAAAAGTCTAAATATATATGTCCTGTTGGTTCTTTTCCTCTCCTTTTCACAACCATCACCACTTTAGAGCCTCAGAAAAATTTACAGGGCAAGGTCATCAAGTCCCACTCCCTGCTTAGAGCAGGCTGAGTTACAGCTTGGATAAAATCGCTCAGATTTTCTTTTAGGGCTGAGAAATCTGATACTACCCTGTAGGTGGGACAACCAAAAAGCTCTTAAATGGCGAGGAAAGTCTCAGTCGTGAGAACTCTTTAAGCCATTCACTGACAACCATCACTCACACAGTTCTGTGCCCATCATAGGCTCAGTAAAAATCTATTATCTACTGCCCAGGTGATGTCTGACCTGCACCTTGCATTGTCCCTATATAAAACATAAATTGCAGTGTCTAAAGCAGGAATGCACTGGGATACCTGGACAGGTATTGAATACCAGCAGTGCCTTGTCTCCTGTTTGACACCCTCACAGCTGTCACCAGGGTCTGTTTGCTCTCACCTGGGAGGTGGCTTTGTTTGCCAGGTGCTTTCTGAAGTTTGGGGATCAGCAGGGCTCTGGAGGAAGGTTTAAAGTAACTACCAGGTTAAGGTGTGGATTACAGGAGATCCTTCTGGGGCTGGACTGCAAGGTTTGCATTTCAGTTGGATCTGCTTGGGTTAACTGACAGTGCTGGAACAAGGGCTGTGGCTGAATGGGGAAAGGGAGGTAAATCCTACCCTTGAGGTTGTGTAAGTGCCTGAACAGGGAAGTATCAGAACCGTTGGGTTTCGGTCTCCATTTATGTACATTTATGTTTATGCCACATACAAACAGAACCATCCAAGCCTTCTCTGCAGGCAAGTAGAGAGCACAGTAAAGTGCAAGGGCTTTACTGACTTTTTCTTGACTTGGGAAGTGGAATGAGGAGGGCAGAGAGCAAAGATGGAGTGGAAAGGTGGAAGAGAGAGCCCAGCAGGGCTGTGTTTCCTCATCTTGCCATCCCTGAAGAAGATGGCATCTGCTTCCCACTGGCAAAATCCTCCAGGAAGCAGATCCCAAGCCCTTCCTCAAGTACAGGGCAGCATGGTCTTCCCATGCTCTAGCCAAGGCTATTGCTGCTCATGTGCAAACAGGAAATGTCTTGTTAGCATCTGAATATCATAAATGCTTTTTTTTTAATGTGCTTTAGTGAATAATAATTTAAAAAAGCACATTTCTTATGAGCACTTCAGTGCTTGCTCTAAAGGATGTGGCTGGTGAGGTGGAGAGGAAAAGAAAAAACCAAACTAAAACTCAATCCAGCTGAAATGAAAGCACTCAGTCAGTGGAAACCATTTTCAGAATTGTACCAGTGTGGTCTGGTCCTGTGACCAATTTTCCCACCTCATCTCAGAGTCCCAACTCAGCTAGAGTTAAAGCAGAGTTGTGCCTGGTGCCAACAGCTTGGAGCAGTGCCTGCTCTCAGGGTGGGTGGGTGGCAGTGCCACAGGGACACAGATCACTCTCAGCACCGTGAAGGACAAGGCTGTACCCTGCTCTGCAAGACTACCCAGAGGCAAATAACCTCTCAAGGCTTTCACTACTACATGCAGAAGATAAACAACCAAAAAAAATGAACTCTATCAAAAAGGTTGCAAGCTCACCTCGCCATTCAAGAATCAACACTACCACTAAGTTAGGCAAGGAATCCTTTAACATGTCCCAGGAGAGGGGACAGTTGGTACTAAATCCAATTAGCAGAATAATTTTATTCAGTAGTTTAGATATCACATAACCACTTAAGCTTGCAGTACATAACTACAAATGTATCTTTACTAAAATTTTAAAATAATAAATAGACAATGCATATCAAAATATTGGATGGAATCTGTAACTGAGGCAAGAAAATGACAGATCTTCAAAGTGTCATTTGGGGAACTTGTAATCAACTTAAATGTACATGGTATATTATATTTACTTAGATATGTCTTACCTTTAAAGATGTTTAACAAGTCAAAGGAAATATGCTCTGATGTAGGTGATGGGAGCTATATTTTTTATAGCATGAATAATACAGGATTATTATAATCCATAGGAGAGTTGTGAGATCAAAGCTGCTGATGTTTCTCACTCTCCTTCCTCTCTGTCTTTGCAGGTCAGCAAGGCTTCCCTGCAGTGTTACCGAGTTCTCTGTGCCCGAGCTGGTTCTGTCCCACTGACCCCCTCTGAGTGGCAGCACACAACATGCTAATGTGGCTCTGTTGACAGCAACTCTAAATTCCTGACATCTGCTACAAGTGACTACAAGGAGAGGCAGATCTGCTTGAGCGACCACAGGCACCACATCCACCTCAAAAGGATCTTGCACGGGGATGGATTCAGTCCAGGGAACTCTCTGAGGCACTCCACCCTCACCAGCTGTGGGTGGCACTTTTTAATTCTCTTGTGGTATGGAAAAAGCATCACAATGGCCTTGCAGAGCTACCTGGTCTCAGACACAGTGCCAGTGAATTTCAGGAGCTGTTAAAATATTTTCTCTGTGATAGGCCCTTTCCTTGATACAGTTTTTACCCCATCCCAAACAAGGTTTGGGATCCCCTCCCCTCCACAAGACTGAGTTACCCAGCTGTCTAAAAAAATCAGTTTCAAAGCTTTGCCCCCCAGCCCCAACCCTGCACCACCTTCAGTGCCTTAAATCCAGCAGATTCCTGGTCTCCCCCGCAGCTCAGCAGCCCCAGTTCTTACCGGTCTCAGGGGAGGCTGTTCGGGGTGGGGACACCCGGCACCGCCGGTCCTGGCCGCGCTGCCCGGGGCAGCCACAGAGGAGCACGGTCCGAGCACTGCCACAGGGATCTCTGCTGGCACTCGGCCTGGCAACCCAGGGGTGTGCCCTGACCCTGCAGCTCCTGGCTTATCCACAGGAGTCAGGCACTAGTTATCCTGGCAAGGACNAAAAAAAAAAAAGAGAGAGAGGGGTACATTCTTGCTATTTAAGTGGAACATTTAACATGAGAAAAACAGGGTGATGCCCCTGCAGCATCCTGAGACCCCAGAAATGCATCTCTGGGAATCACAGGCAAGTAACACCACAGGAGGTCTGGCTCCACCATCCCCTGCTGGCCTTCTATCTCAGGAAGTGGTACCTCTCTGTCCCAAGCTGGCATGTCAAAAAGCTGCTGCTGTTCAAAGCCCCGCTGTGCAGGCAGCCCACAGGTCTCCATCCAGGCAGCAAGAGGGGAATGAGCCTATGGCAGAGCTCAGAAATACACAGCACCTCTGTCCTAAGGCCACACTTTGCAATCCAGCTCTGTGGTTGTGTGTGCTGCACAGATTCCTGCTGCACTGCAAGCTCAGCTGACTGCCAGGAGATGACTTCTGGACAAGATGGAATAAAAGCATTTCTGTTTGTGAACTGGAAGGAGGTCAGCAGGTCCTGTAATTGTAGAGCAGCCTCTAAGTTGTGGAAGGCAGGTAATACAGAGAATGGAGCTAACATGAAGGAAGATATGAGCTGGTCCATCTCCAGCAAGGAAAATGCAGTACTTAAAATTCACTGGCTGCTCTGCACTTTGAGTAAATAGAAAAAAAGCCCAAACCAAACCCAAACAACCAAAACACAAAACCCTCCCAACCCAAGCAGCTTACCTTCAAGGGTGGCTCTGGATTAGGAGTGTTCTCTGGTGAGCAGTGCAGGTCCTTACACAGACCCAGTAGCAGACCAGCACTGTGAGCATCACTGACTCCCCTGGCCTGATACGGTTTATGTCCTCAACTCTCAGCACAGTTTCTTCTTGACAAAATCTACCCAAGTGCCACAAATTCCTTCAGTGGTACCACTATCCACATGCCACATGGGGATAGTGCTGGCATTTTTCTACCATGAGAATGAACACCAATTTGTTCAAGAAATTTTGGAAATATTCTCCCCCTAATGGTGATTGCCCAGGCCCAGGGGAGATGCAAACTGGTCTAAATAAACAAAGCCAACAAAATAAACCCTGAAAGGTGATGAATTTTTCCAGGACATAAGAGGTGGGTCTCTCATTCTTCAGCAAGTTTGTGATTTGAGTGGAGTGCAGGAAAAGGAAAAGCACAGAGAGAGAACAGCAGCAGTGGTGAGAGTGGCCCACAACTGCTGCTTTGCCAGTTGTACCTCAGTGTGGCAGTATCACACCTTCTGGTGCTTTCCAAGAATGGCCAGAGCAGAGAGAATCACTTAAAAATTGCTTCCATCCCAGCTGGTCTGACAAATATATACGTGGAGGAGCACTTTTACATGTGTATGCTCAGAAACAAATGCCTGGCAAGTGCAGCATGCCCTGCATTAGGAGCAATTCACTGCCAGAGTATGATGGTGAGGGTTGCTGGTTTGCAAATCAAAAAACCAAAGGCTTTTAATTCACACTAACCCAAAACACAGTTTCAATTTGATATGAAGAGAGGACAATTTCATGATGAGGACAAACATGTATTGGAGCAGTTTGCCCACAGCAGCTGTGGAAACTCTGTCCTGGGAGGTTTTCGGCAACACTCAGCAACCTGTTCCTTGTTCAGTGTTGAGCAGGAGATGGGACTGAAGACATTTAGAGGCCCTTTGTCCCTGACTGATCCTGTGCTAATCCCCCTTTTCTGCACAGTCATTCTGAAATGGAGGCATACTTCCTGTAGTATTTGGTGGGAACACAAAATTTGTTTTGGGCACAAGGATTACTCTGTGAGCTGATGAAGCACAAAGTAACTTTCTCCCACTGTCACCTATCCAACTGTCACAAGAAGTCTTGGGCTCCTGGAGCTGAGCAGACAGCCCTGCCAGGGCATATGAATACAAAGAAGGAGAACCATTTGGGATTATCACTTGAGAACAGTCTGTTCTTTGGCTTATTTGATAACCAGAAATTGGCACCTGCATCTGCCTGGAGTTGTGTGCAATTACAGCTTCAGTGGACACCTACTTTCTCAAAGCCAAAACATTTGCTGCCATTCCCAGCCTTCAGAGCTTTCAGTTCTGTAAAATTCTATCAGTGCTGTTCTCCAGTTATTATCAGTCCTCCCTCCTTGTTTGCTTTCTCCTCATGGTTCTGCTGAGAAATGGTGGAATATAGGTACAGTCCCAGGTCATGTCAGCTACATCTTCACTACTTTTCAGTGCCAAAAGGTCTCTTAGGTAAGTATAAATTCTGCTTGATGCCCTTTGGAAAGCTTGGTCTCACTACACCAAGTTTGTCTCTGCTCACAGCTATGTTGTAAACATGTATATCTGTTGCCTTCTGACAACTGCAGTTCAGCAAGTTTCAGGCCAGCCCTCTGCAAATGGTAACCTCAAAGTCACAACACAGTCGCAGATCTATCACTGCGATATAAATAATTCATACAGAAAAAGCCTCCACTAGAAGAGAAGGATCAAGCATTCAAATGCTTCTCCCACCACATGCAAATGAAGTTTAGGATCTACATTAAAAACCAGTTGATGAAACCAGTTCAACTTTTTTTATTTAGCACTAATGCATTGTTTATCCTGATACTATCACAAAGCATAACCACTTCAAACAGGTGAGGCTTCATGGAGCTTTCCACTCTTGGAAGTGTCTACATCCTAACACCATTGCCCAGTGCAAAGCCAAACAACTTGCTGTAGACTGGGATTTACAAGCAGCAACCCTCAGTTGTGTGTTGGTGCTGTTTGCAGCAGCAATGCAGGAGACTTACAGAGCTCCAGCTGCATGCAGCATCCCACTGCAAAACCCACCTGCATTTGCCACATGACAATGTTTTCTCTCTGCCAGGGCAGTCAGATTTCAGTGTTTTCTGCACAGGGATTCTAGAAGTGTTCATCACCACAGTACTTCACAACTGATCTGGTTTTTTACCTTGCAGGCTTGGAGATTTCATGTGTCAAGATGATCTAGATGAGGTAACATGTGACTTGGATATTCCAAATTCCTTGCTAATGTCCTTCATAAAAGCAGAAGTAAACTGCCATGAAACAAATGAACATTTGATCAGTTACTGACTACAGTAATAAAAAGTGGGAGGGATTTGTGCTTGGACTTGTAGGTTTCTTAAAAGGTTAAGTAGAAAAGTGGTAGTTGATTAGTTATTGGTATTAATATTTAATAAGTTACTTATGATCACAGAAGTGTAGAACAGCTGCAAAAGTACCTTACAGGGTTCTGATTGGCCTCCTTGCCCTCAGGGACAGCTTATTGGCCAGCAGGACCTCCAGGCCCTTCTCCTCAGAGCTGCTCTCCAGCAGCTCACCCCCAGCCTGTCCTGGTGCCCAGGGTTATCCTTCCCCTGGTGCAGGACCCTGCATTTCTCTCTTCTGCATTTCAGACAGTTCCTCTTCCCATCTCTCCACCCTGCTGAGGTCCTTGGGAAGGGCTGTGCAGCTCTGTCACCAGCTACCCCCTCACCCAAGGCATTGATGAATATATTAAACAATTAAACAACACCGGGGGACACCACTGGTGACAGGCCCCCAACCAGACCCTGTGCCATTGATTATGATCCTCTGGGATCTGCTGTTCAGCAGGTGTTGATGGGGGAGATGAGATAAAACTTTCAGCCAGCCATCACAAACAGCCCCACATTAATCACTGCCAGTCAACAAGAAAACTCAAAGGCAGAAAACAGTCAGATACTATATTTAAAAAGGAATAAAAAGCTTAGCTGCTCACCCACGCTGAGACTTGACAACACCAGAGAAAGCAGCATCACTGTAGACCCTGCATACCCATAAAAGAGTTTCCTCTTCTTCCATGAAGATTTTGCTGGAATGTTTTGCAAAGAATTCCTGTGCATGGTGCCTCCCTTTTTTTGTCAAGGGCACAATGCCACCCATGTCACACTCCTGTCTGTGCTCTTTCGTACAATGCAGGTTTTGTCACCATGAATTGCAATGAAATGCACAGATTATTTGTTTCGTAAGACCATTTTGACATACACTGGAATAGTAAAAGGTGCATTCTCTGTATTTTAAGAGATTAACAGATTTTATTGTTTTCTAAAATATTTTACAATACAGAGACCCAAACCAGTAATTCCTGACAATTTTAGTAACTGTCCTGTGGATGAACAAATATGTTGGTACTTTTTTGTTGACAGACATATACATACATCCACTTTCTAAGCTTGCTTGCACATTTGGATTCATTGAAAATGATGACTAAATATATCTATAAGCTCAAAGATAAAGTCCAAGATTACCAACAGTGTTTTATAGTTACCTCAAAAAAGATTTGTTAACTTCATTACAGTGTAGCTTCCTAACATGGCATATCTACTTACCTGATACTGTTTTAACACGAATCTGCTGTAATTTTACAACCCAGTTTTCAATGTCACAAATGCATATTTGACACGATTACAGCTGGCCAAGTTGTAACTGCAAACAAATGTAGATTTTACAGTGTTCTGCTACAATAATTCATGTATGGACTAAAGCTAGTTTATATTTTGACTCATTCATTTATCCACAAATACTGATTTTGAGTATATTAGTGTATTTACTGTACTTCTAAAAAATCTAATCACAGAATACTTTGTCTATGGTACAGTAATGAATATGGCAGGAAAGCAGATTTAAATATACCTATAATTTAAACTCTTAAAATAGTCTAAATCTTATTGACACTGAAAGGCTTGATAACTAATAGCCATGCTCTTCAGATTTTGGAATATCAAATTATATGTACATATACACAGCATAGATAGGCTCTTAATAAAAGCATTTAGTCTATTTTACAGTCTTCTCTGTTCAAAATAATCAGCCTTCACAGATTTAACATTTCAAATCACCCAAAAATCATTAGCAGTTAAAAGGAGATTTTTTTTTAATTTCCCTGCAAGCATGTGCTGGAAATAGCCACTCTTCTGGGGCTTATGCATAATTTATCTTTCTTTTGAATGCCACTTAAGATCTAGATAGAAAACTCTTAGCTCAAGTGTCAACCCACATAAAGAACATTCCTAATAGAATCCCAACCCATGACACCTGCAGATATCTCTGCTACAAATAACCTTCTGTAACAGATATTTATTAAATACAGTATTTTGTTTTACAACTCCATTTACAACTTCAAGCCATGCTGACAACACAGAAAGACTACTACAACATGGAAAGAGCTTTCACTCAGTCAAATGGTGACTAAATCTATGTCATAATTTAAGTATTAATTGATAAATCAAAGCATACAAAAAGGTGCTTAAACTACATAGCATTTAAATAAAAAAATACTGCATCTTTCAGACATTGATAAGAACAAATAAAAAATTAGCTATAATAATCTTTAAAATTCAAGTTGCAAGTTACTGAAGGTCACTTAAAATAATCGATTAAACAAAAGTGAGCGCAAGCCACATACCTGGGGTAGGATGAGGCATAAGCATAGAAAATGCAAAAAATATTTAGGATCCACAATAACAGACCATGTGGGAGGAAAAAGCTTAGAAAGCATTTTTCTTATCATACTATTTTTTTCAATCTAACTCCTTTCCTTTGCATTGTGTACAAGTTGTGAAAAAGTCAAGCTTTTGTCTTTAATTCAGCCTTATTTCGGTATCAAGCTCTCGCCTTTGCATTAAAATATATACACTCTATACATCCATTCAGCTTCCTCTCACTTCACCTAAATACACTGTACAGGCCTACAGAGCTCTTGGGGCACTTCTGTGTTTATTTTGTCCTTTGTCACTGGATTGGTTCCACATAGTTTGCTGGGTATAAACCAACTTGTCCATTGTCCAGGCGTCCTTTGCACCAGCCCTGCTCATCCTCGTTCTCCATTTTGGTTAACTCATCCCCTGAAGAAAAGAAGGAATATTGTTAACAAACTGAATCCTTTTAAGTAAAACAGGAAGATACATGAGAGTTACATACACATCCACTTTTCCTCCCCTGTCTAATCCAGGCCCAAGTAGAAATCCTCCCTTCTTTGCTCTTCATGCTTTTGGTACTGAGAATATCATTTACAGATTTGCATATTGGATGAGAGGCCCCCAGTTTCAAGGAAATAGGAAGAATCATTACTTAGACTAAAACAGAGCTGTGGATCATACAACTACCTCTCAAGCAGCAGAATTAGCCCACATTTATAACTCCCACCCTATGTCAGTGCAAGTGAAATAAATATTCCATTAGGCTTATAAAGTCTTATGTGAAACATGGAAGAAAATGCTACAAAGATTAAGTAACTCAGAATTTGCTTCCTAACTTACTGACTATCCATTCAGACACTTATGAACTGTAAGATAACTTCATTTTGACTACAATATTCATCTGATCTTGCACATCCTCAGGGAATACTTTGACAGTGGAGAGCCTGCAGACTCCAAGATGCTCCATAGGAGCAAATGAAGCTCCACCTCAGCCAGGGAAAAAAGGCCACACTGAGTAACAACTATTTCCTCCTGTGCAACTTATTTGTGTCAAATGATTTCCCTAGATAAAACTGATTTGTGTTTTATCTTAGCAATAGGAAATAGATGATGAAGATATTAATCACTCCCAAACAGTAGAGAGTCTTGGTGTCATTTAGGAGAATATAAACTAACCTAAGGACTATAAATTCTTTGGTAGAAATGGACAAGGTTCATTTTAAATCTTCTCAAGACATCTATCATTATAGCTTTTCTCTTAGATAAAAAGATTAAAGCTTCATCTCCTCTGGTTTTTAAGTTTATCAGAAAACTAATAAAAAACCGTTATGAACAAATGTTTGACATTTCAGACTCTACCTGGTTTATGGAGACATTTTACTATTTTTTCCACTTTTTCTGATGCTGCAGAATGAGAGTGTACAATTTCAAACCTTCCTGATACTCCCATGAAGTGTGTATTAATAACGAGTGGAAATAAAGACTACCAAAAATTCACATTTCAATGACAGTATTCCCCAACAAATGCATTTGTATCAAAGCTTGGGCTTGGAAACCCAGTGATCCTGGAGATCTAAGAAAATATTAACACTTTTAAGTGTCATCTGCACAGCAGTTACAATGAAACCACAGTGATGATAAAACCAGCACACACTGTAACATATTCTGACAACGTTGCAAGGACAACATTTACTGTTGCTATTTATTCTCAGCCAGGGAGGGCCACAGAAGGGCGAGATAGACATATTGTAAATAATTACATCCCATCCCCTTACATGCTTATAAAACCTCTCTTAAGATATGAATAAAGTTATTCTTCCTCTTTGGAAGCCTCCCCCAGCTGTTTGCCAAGAGGAAAAAAAAAACAACAAAAAACACCAGATGTAAAAGTACTCCACTAAAAAAAAAGAGTTTCATGTATTAAAGTACATTTTAATGGACACTGTGCAGAGCATATATTCTGTAACATGTATCTAGAAGCATTTTGTAGGCAACTTCTTTGAACACCCAAGGAAATCCTATCTGAGAATATCCATGTACATTTGAACAAATCCTTAAAATGCATTAAATCCTCTGCTGACAGCTGCTTAGGAGGCTAAGTATATCTACAGAGGAGCACAGGATTGAGTACATTTTAAATTGGCTCCCACCTGACCTGGTGAGTTTTTTCCTTAGTTTTCTGTATGTTCAGTGTAAAGCTAGTCACACTAACACTTCTGCCTAAAACCTAAGCAGCCATCCTATAATTCAGCATCTGTAAAGGGATTCATGCTTAGCACATCATCCCTTCCCTACAATTGTATCAATCCTGTAACTTGGTGTTGTTATATTTTTTAATGCTCTCCCTTCAAAGTACTAAGCTATTTTTAAGTGAGGTCTACAAACATCTCACAGTTCATACCTCCTCTACTTTATTTCTACAGACCTCACAGTGAGAGCCACTTGGTTCAATGGTTTACTGCACATGACACAGCTGGTACTCCAGGAATACCTAACTTTGTATTCAACCATTATATCTGTGTAAATAAACATTGCATGGTTTTGCCAAGGAAAGACTCATTACTGTAAACCCTTGCTGCTTCACAGGTACCACACATACATTTCAAGAGGATTAGCATGCTCCCATCCCCTGCTGAGAAAAAAGGAGCAGTTAAAGTCTATAAATAAAAAGTAATTTTTGGTTTGTGTGCATTCCAAAGAAAGTACCAGATGTTTTGTTAGTACTGTACTTCTGTCAGGGCACAATTCAGCAAAGTTCATGGACAAATAACCCATTCCTCCATCTGGATGCCTACAGTACTTGTCTACAAAGAAGAGAAGTCAGATGTTCAGTGGTTTCACTAATAAAAAAGGAAGGAGGTGAATTAAAGGCAGAGCACCACCACCTGAGCTGGAGGACTTTTTGGTTCAGAAAGCACAAACTGCATTTAGAATATGACCTGGGGACACACTGTTCTGAGCACCACCCTTCTCCATCAGCAGAGCAGATGTCCTGGGGTTCCCTGATTAGGTACAACATTGACTTGGCTTCCTAACTTTCAGCCCTAACATCCACCTAAGAACCACAGCAGGTGGTACAAAAAGAGCACACTTCTTACTAACCCCAGCTGAAAGGGAGACTGAGCCAAGAGCTTGTTTTCAACACTTGAATCCTGTTTATCTATTACAATTAAATCTAGTTATTACAGGAGATGGGAATAAATGACAAGCAAATGGGAAAAAGGTAAATTCAAAGAGTGTCCATCTCTCTCATTTGCAAAAAGAGAAGTTCTGTTTGCTTTTGCTAAACTACTCCTGCAATCTTGTTCTGGAATTCCTGTTGGAAAATGTCTCCTGCAATTCTGGGCAAGACAGTTGAACAATCAGCTTGAAAGGCATGGACAGGGGGTAGATTTCAGCTGGAGGCAGCAGCACCTGTGGTGTGCAGCCATCACACCCTCATGCCACCTTTCCATGTGTGGAAACAGGGCATGATGGGTCACCCCCATCAGCTGCATGTATTCTATTCTCTCAACTCCTGTAACAGTGAGGAAAAAAGGGGTCTTGGGCTCAAGGGAGCTACAACACCTTAAGAAGGAAGAGATGTACTCAGTGTACCCTAATATAACACAAGACTGAAAAAAAAAATCAAACAGGTTAACACAATTCCTCTGCTTCACATACACTGAAGAGGGGGTAGAAAGAGGGGGTTTTAAAAAACTACCTGTCCATGGCTAAATTTTCAACCCTTAAAAGTTAGCACTGCAGAAAGCTGGATTCCAAAAACTGGATGCTTTCCATTTAAACAGAAAGCTATCAGTTGATTAAATACAGTTTCAAGATTAGCTGCTGTAGTATTTTCCTTTAAAAAAACAACTTTCTAGGTCTGGCAATTCCCTGACAGCTAAAAGCAGCAGCTGTTACAGTCACCAAAGATGAAAAGGGAGAGGGAGAATTTTCAGTTCTGCAGGTCATTTTGTTTCACTTAAGATGGTAAAAAAGGAATATCTCAAACAGAGGCAACCCAACACATTCCAAACAGCTTAGAAGTCAGTGCTGTCAAACAGGGGATACCAAGAAGCACTATAGGGAGGGATGATGGTTAGACAGGATCCTGTAAATGGAGTTGTACATCCAGAGAAAGAGGTGACTTCAGAAAATAAAAGCTGAAGAGGAAAAAAAACATCCCTCCCTTCCTCCTTCTTGATAAATATTTTAAAGTGGATGTTGCAAACTTACCAGCTTTAAAGCTGAGCTCATCTTGCTCCTGGCCCTCATAGTCATAGAGTGCACGTACTCTCACCTCCATGGCAGGAGGGGTATCTTCATCAAAGGGGTTGGTGTCTCCATTTGCATCAGTGGAAGAGAAGGGGTTGTTGGACTCTTCATCAGACCAATCTGTAGGGTAGCTTTGGTTTTTCTCATAGCTGCTAACGCTGGAAATCAATTTTGAAATTACTCTTTACTGCTTTTAAAATAGGAGACTAGAAATACCAAGATACCCCTAAATAAGATTAAACTCCACTCTAGGCCCAATTTGGAAACTTTCTTTCTGGTATCTTCTCATCTATCTCTTTAACTGATAATGCCTCATTAAAAAAAAATAATCTTGCAATGCATTTACAAAGTTAGAAAAAGGCAAAAGTAACACATATCAATCTCCCCACCAAGTCAAAAAACTTCTCTATCAAGAAATCCACATAATCCATGGGATTATTTACTCTGGAAAGGTAAAAGGGATGAAGTAGTCAATGAGAGGGATTATCTGGTTTAGGATAAGACATTTAAATTGCTTTGCAAAACCTTCCTCCCAAACCTCTATGCAGCTCTACAATAGCTTTCAATGCTTTTTCTATATTATAATCCACCAATAAAAAACTTCATTATACTGCAACAACAGTTAAAGGGAAGTTCACTGTTCAGCATGCACATGCCAGTTAAGAGAGTGGAATATCCCTAAAGTGTACACTGAAGCAACAGGCAGCTGTTCAAGAAGGTCCTAAACAAAAAAGAAAGCAATCTTAAAAGCAGATTTATTCAGTAAGAAGACATAGAGCAGTAAAGCTCCAGAAGCAGTTTCACTAGAGAAACACATCAGTTTTAACGTTTTATAGGACTGGTAAAGGAAGGAAAAAAAGTAACAGCAGTTCTGTTAGCAACTGCCAATAACCACAGTAGTTTGAAACCAAAGATCAAGCAACAAATATGGCATCTGTTAGGAAAGACAAGTTAGGTTACAGTGTTGCTCACATAACTGCTTAAAAACACTTCATGCACTGACCAGCGTAGTGTTATAGAAACCGAAAATAGAACACCCTGGATAGAGAAAGTGCAAATGTGAAAACAATTAAAAAACAACATTTCACCAACTTTTTGATCTTATTGTCCTCCTTTTCACTGACAGTACTCCCAGTATCTTCTTCATCTTCAAAGGGATTGTAACTTGATTGTACTGACTGCACTGTGTTACTCTGGACACTAAGACTGCTAATTTGGAAAAGAAAAAGCATTATGGTGACCCTATCTGTATAAGAGAACACTGTCACTGGTGTCCCACTAAGCAGTTTCTTAGCAGACCCCTCCTTAAGACAAAAAAAAATTTAAATAAACAACTAAACAAAACCCCAAACATCTATCAAGGGCAGCATAAGGCTCAAGAAAGCTTGGAAAGTCTCACATACAGAGCATTCCTGCACAATTAGAATATCCTTTGTGGACCACAATTTCTCTTTCCTACTGCCTGCAATAAAAGGCAGTGCAGTTTTTCTAGCCAGCTTCATTCCATTTTAAAGCAGTTGATGTTAACAGTCTTGTATTAATCACATCCAGAATTCTGATGTGACTAAATGTGTTGCAAGCTAAGATCTCATAATATTACTGTCATTTCTAGAGATGGGAAGGCAGCAAGAGACCATCAGCTCAGCTACAGCTTCTCATGAAGCTTGGTTCCTTTCAGCTCCCAATGGAAAGAGAGCTATAAAATGAAGAATAATTCACAAATTAATTAGTGAAGTGCAGAGACATCAGTAAAAATGCTTGCAGATAATTATCATTTGATTGAACAGTGACTTTTTGATCCTGTAGAGCTCAGTGTATTTGAAGGCAACAATCTTTTCCAGTTAGTGTTTTTAGACACAAAAAAACTACCTGCTGTGTTTGTTAGGTTGTGAAACTTGGTCTCCCGTCTGATTAATACCAGTCAGAGTCACTCCATCAGAGGCCTTCTTTTTTTCTCTTCTACTGAGAGTGCGATTCAGGTCTGCAGACCACTCCTACCAACGAAGGCAAAACGTGATTGAGAAATTTAATTGAACAAGTAATTATCACATTTAATTTTCAAGCTGAGTTATGGAACATACATCTATACATACAACATTACCAATAATTACTAAACACGAGTTACTCTAAGTGTTTCATTTACAGTTCTCATCTATTTCCTGCTCCAGCGATGCCAACAGGAATCTATAATCCCAAGGTTACCCGTACTCCCTGTTCAGTGTTCTGAACCCCTTGGAAAGACTTAAAATACCAGAATCTGGCACCCAACTGGAGAAACCAAAAGAGCTGGCTAGTGCAGATATTTAAAAGATGTACTGTGAGGGCTCAGAGTTTCAAATAACACGAAGACATCTGGGTTTAAAAGGTAACTCTTACATTTAATTGAAAAAGGTTTTGAAAGACAGGGCTTACTTCTCAAGAAGCACTCTCAGGTGACTTACAAAGAAGCTAATTTTTAAACTCATTTTATATCACTTCTCCTGTCCTAAGACATGAACCCTTAAGGTACTTCACTCCAGGTTTAGTGAAATTCACTGTCCTAAAAAGCCATCTATAAAGAGTTAAGGGTCAAATCAACACAAGCATTGACAAGACTCATGATGCCACTTGTAGACCCTCCTTGATGTTTTGAACCATTCAGAGGCAGATGGGACAGGCATGGTGAGATCTAAACACAACTCCTGCATCAAGTCATAGTTAGACTTTGATATACCATTATACTATATATTATACTGATATAAAGCAGGACCCAACAGAAAACAAACTGGATCCAAGCAAATATCCTATGCTGAGACATGTTTCCTCTCAGAAGTCTTAAGGTAAAAAAAAGTCAGGAGAGAGTTTGCTATACAAAAGATGGCATTTAAGATAAGCATTTTTATCAGAAAATGAAGTTCTGAGAGTTGCTATTACTCCTGGTTTATATATGTAGCACATATAGTGCTAGCACAGTCTAGTGCTTTCTGTACAGTTCTTCAAATACCTTCAAATACACAATTCTTCAAATTATTTTAACTTTGTAAAATACATGTTGGATTTCTGAGTTACCATAGTTTAAAGACCACTGACCTATGCATATTTGCAGTTTACAATGCAATTTCATAGTCATTTGACCATGACTGTTTTACTTACGTCATCCTTGTAGCATGTAAATGAGAAAAAACTTGATTAGGAAAATAGTAACAGGAGTATTTAATTTGTTAATTAAATGCTTAAGAAAAAGGATGGTAACTTCCCCACACAGAACTAACTGCACTTCTGTGTTTCAGGCAAAAAAATTCTACTGTTATGAGTTGAGTTTTCTTCCTCAAACTTTCTAACCTAAAGTTACTCAGTATTTTGAAAACAAGTGGTATTATCCATTATGGTTAATAAGGGAACAGTGAAACACTCCAGAGTTTATGCTTCCACTCCATTAATTTAATGTCTAGAACTTATTTCAACTAAACCCATGATTCTGGTCCAACTCATTCCACTTCCAGCTATTTGACACTCTAGTAGTGTGATCTGCACTGACACATTTTTGTACTTATTCCTTGTAGGCTATGTTAACAGAACACCACTTAAAAAACTCCTTTCTTTTGAAAATGTTATCCAGAAATAAAATGACCAACTGGGTGAAGGTGGAATTTTTTAATATAGCAGTATTGAATTTGAAATACCATTAAATTTCAAAATTTGAACTGTTTAATTCAGATTTTTTCAGGGTCTTTGCAGCATATACTACAATTATCTGCTAACAGCAAGGAAATTCAAATTGAAGTCTGAAGTCTCCCACCAAAGGGGAGAATTAAACATAAAGCATATACAGAGATGTATCAACTAAACAATGGCTCATGACTTCAGTAAAGACTTTAGTTTTAAAAAAGTCACTGTAGTTTTCTGGTTTACCCATTTTCTCTTTCAATAGATGCTCAACATAATCACCTCCAAAAACTATGGGATGAGAAGAGCCAAATGAAAACTGAGAGAATACTGCAACTTGTAAAACAAAAAAAATCAGTGTTGGAAGCCTGAAGCTGAGAATTGCACCAGAAAGAAATATTACAAAAAACAAAGAGGAAAAAGACAAAACAATTCTGGGGTTTAAGTACTGTGACCTTACCTCAAACTGAGGCCAATTCATTGACATCCCTGGACCTTGATAAGCTCTAAACCACCGCAAGTCCTCAACAGCATCTGCTGTTTTGATATTCTGTTCCAGTTCACGGTAGATATTTTTGTAACTGCAAAACAAATTTGTCTTCTAATTTAATGTAACATTTAGAATCATGGCAAATCCCCTAGAGAGTTTCTTTTTTTAGTATTTCAAAGTTCACGATAGTATTGAAAAAACTGAAAGCAAGACAGACTTTTAAAAACTGGTGGTCTTGTTAACTGCCTGTAAAAAGAGTAGTCCAACAAGTAAACTTGCTGAAAATTCACCACACCATAAAATCATTGTTTACCAGATTTTAAAACTATGACTCTTGTGTAAAGTAATTTAATTGGCTGTCATTAAAAGTATATATATATATACATAGGACTGTATTTAAACTGCTGAAAGGCAATCTTGAAGTTTCTTGAATTTCAAAGCTTGTCTGCAAGACAGTAGAAATTTATTTTGTGCTAAGTCCACAGGACTCTGTGAAAACTTCTGTTTTAGTCCAATGAGAATTATAAGCAATTATGAAAAAAAGATCCCAAACTTGGAGCAGAGGTAAATGGGTCACACATTTTCCTGCACAGGTATAATATCTGCTAACTGCTTGTACTGGTTTGGGCTTGGGCACTCTCTGATTTTACTAACTGTACTATTTACACTGTGAAAAAGAACCTCACTGTTTTTTCTTATCTCTTACCCTAGCTGTTTTTCATTAACAGAATAGAAGTCACGTTGCAGATACAACTCTGATCCCCTGATCCTAGACCATGCACATGGTAATGTGCATGACAATACATTGACATCAAAGCCACCAATATGGTGCAATATGGAACTCAGAGTATAAAAAAAATCTCAACACAACAGTCACAGGGCTTAAAATAAGAGACACAGAACTGCTATTTTATTATTTTATATATAGTTAAGCTGCTATTACACTCAAGGTTTTTTGTGAATTTTGTGAAAATCCTTCCAGACCAAATCACACAAAATTTAGAATTAGAATTCATTAGTGCTACATTGTCAAGGAGTCAAACTTTCTCAAAATACACTTCCACACTTTCTTACTTGACTGCTTTAACATATACACAGTATGGGTTTTTCTCTACATCAGCAGTCATTTCAATGTATTTAAGCAATAGAGATGCATGTATTTTGAAAGGGAATACATCATTTTGAATGACCCACTAGCCATCAGTTAAATCATCAATAAACTTTAGGTCTGCATCTGCAGAAAACACGGCAGGCTCTTTTCTGGACTGTGCTCTTTAGCATCATTAAAGTTAAAAATCAAACTTTCTTTTCAAGAAAAGAAAGATGTAATTCTACATCTTTTATCTCTGTACAAAAAGAGGCAAAGATAAGGAAACAGATAACAGTTACAGCTGTTTTTTCCCTAGTTTCACCTTAATAGTTCTGTTCTTTGTTTGCACCTTATTATGACCACTCCTGGAATTCTAAGTATCTTAAAAGGAAATCACTGCCTCTCGACGTGGTCATTTTCTGTGGTCTTCCCCCAGCTTTGTCCATTAAGTCAACTATTTCTCATTTACTTCTGTTTCGTAGTTTCCTTTAACCTGATGAAACTGAATCAAATGGGCAGCAATTCTACCATCTGTCTTCTCTGAGAGTAAAAAGAACCTGTCTCTCACAGCAGCTCTGTAAGAACTTTGAAGCAACCCAAAATGATAATGATGCCAAAATAAGTGGTTCTCCCCTAACCTATTGCTTGCTCTGTTTTTGTCCTTGCCTCCATGTCATCCCCTTCACTCATGCCACCATTAACATTTGTGTGACACCATAACAAGCCAGTTTGGGACGCTGCTCAGGGTTAAAACCAAACTCAGTTCTTCCTTTTCTCCTTGCACTTGAAGTGCTAACCAGAGTGCATGTGATCTCTGCTATTAGAAGTGGGATATAAAATTCCACTATTTTTACGGCACTCACTGCAAGTCTTCCTGTGTCTGGAGTTCCCCAGAAAAAGTTTAGCTTTCTTGGAATACAATGAGGGCTCAGGCAGAAAGAACAAGGTACAAGGCATGCTTGCTACATATGACAGTATAAAGAGCAGACTTTGACATTAAGATGGACAAGAGTTCAGTAATGGTTAACTTATGGATCTTAAATTTATCCCCAGATTAAGGTAATTTCATTACTGAGCTCTAATATTTCAACAATAAATGTATTGACTACAAATTTCATGCTGTCCTACACTAATAAATTCTAGTTTGTTCTCCAATAAACATGCAAGACACATAATACACCAAAACCCTATTTTCCCAGTCTTTGATCCAGCATTTTTTGATTCTAAGCTCCGAATCCTTTCTAATTAGAACATATTTGATTATAAAATACCACAAGAATGAAGGTTTGTTGGTTCTGGCAAATGTTAGAGATAGGTGCTAATCTCATCTTAGACAAAACAAAGAATTAATCTCTTTCATTTACACTTTCAGACTGAAGCAACACATTAGAAAGGAATCAGAACTCTCAACTCTGATCTACCTGAAGCATTTATTACTTTTCATAGAAAAGTATATATTTTGAACTCTTACAGCTTTACCTTGCAACGTTGGACAAGTCAAGGTGTTTTTGAACTTCCAGTAGCACTTCTCGGANGTTATCTAAATAAACTGCAAAAACAGTTACAATAAACCTCCAAGCATCTTCTCTGGCTTTTTAACAGAAACCATGACAAATGTTAATGTAACACCAATGATAAAAACCAAAGAAGCTACGGAGTAAATCAGAGCAGAAAGTCTTTCAAGTCATTGAAGGTATTTGTAGATCTTTTAAAGTGCTGTCTTTTCTCCTTTAGTAATTTACATAGTGCACTGTGAATTATGACCAAAACCCCACACATCATGTACATCCTTGTGAACAGAAATTGCATACACTGTAAGCTCAGCTAACAGATACAACCTCAGACTCTGCATTAATTTACAGAATTAAAGATCCCAACTGATGGAACATAACATTCCAGATCCCAGAAGAGCATTCTCAAAGGAAAAAGACATCCTTGAGGAGTCACACATTAAAAGCCTCTCAGTAGCATCCCACTGAAGAGATAAAGCAAACTGTGCAACAGAACAGCATTTATTTAAATTAATCATATCAGCTTATTTTTTTTTAAAAATGCATTCTGCAGTCAAGAATGATGACATATTTAGATGTCATCAAGTTTTAGGTGTCTATCTCTCAGATTCTCAAGTGAAATAGCTCAGCTCTCACCAGTAAATAACAGACCTCTGCCCTACAAGTTTGCTGGCTTACTGTGCTTCGTTCCCTATTGAAAGTACTTAAATGAAATAGAGGCCATACATTACTCATTCTTCAGAGAAGAAGAATTTGGCAAGAACACATTCTGGGGAGAAAAGTGAACTTTGGTACAGGACTGTACCTCACAGCGAGCTATGC
>VZTN01022902.1:137613-177292 GCA_013400515.1 Erpornis zantholeuca | reverse complement strand
AAACTGGTGTTCACAGCACATTCAGGAGAATAAAAAAGCTTAAATATGCACAAGCTGTAGGTTAAAAGAACATACAGAATACCTTTAGTACATCTTGTTTGCTTTTTTCCACTTTGTCTTGTAATTTCTTGAGCTGTTCAGGATTCAGTGCTGGATCACCTTTGCTGTTTGTTTCTCTGGATATAGCCAATTTCTCCTCCTTGCAGGCTGCATGGTAAGCTTTCTTTGCAGCTTCCACCTACAAAGGAGATTCAAGTCTTTGCATCTGGGACAGTGCAGCAACCATAAAATCTTAGCCACAAAATCATGTTGCAATGAAGAAACTGTCAGGNTTCTGCTCTGAAGTGCTCCTGCTCCCCTTCTTCTACCAACCTGTTATTTAAGAATAATGTTATATGAGGGGGGGGAAAAAACCACAAACACATTTTTCCTCATTTATTTGAGCAATTCTCAACTTTCAATTGCATGAAATCAGATACTGTTAAATTGATATCTTAAATTCCACTTTTCCCAGATTTTCACTGAACTCACCAAGATTAGGAGAGACCAAGAGAAAAATATTTATTTTCAGAAGAGGACAGAAAGCAAGAGATCTTTAAGAGAAAGGAGGGTCCAGCAGAAAGAATAGGGAGTTTACTCCCGTATAGAGATTTGAAACATTAGTATATTATAACACAGGATATCTAATACATAATCTACTGCTGTACCTCTTTCAGCTTTTTTGCCCAGGGTTTCTGAGCTTTCCTAAATCCATCTTCTGCTTCTTTGGTTTCCTTAAATCCTCCCATCATTTGCTTATGAAAGGCTTCCTTCTGCCAGTTCTTGATTTTTTCAAAATCTTCATTCATCAGTGAACCTTTTACTTCTAGATGTAGTTCACTCACTTTTTCAGCTTCTGACATAAAAGCACACCAAGCCCTTTCTACTGTTCCATACTGTGGGCCTAAACACAACAAAAAGTGTCATTCTCAGTAACCATCACCCACATGGAACTTATATTCCCAAGAAACTACCTGAAACTATTGACTTAAATTCACTTGTAAACAGCAATGTTGATGCAAACCTAGAAAAAGGAACAATTGCTTTTCATGTAAATTTAGAATATTGCAACTTTTAAGCCAGAAAAAAATATATTCGTTTAGTCTGGAGTTCTTACCCCTGTATCACAAATCTCAGTATTCCACATGTGAGCTCCCCTTTGAACTGCCTTCAGTTTCTCAATGTACTTTTTGAAGGGTGGATAACCACGAAAGGACAAACTATTGCAGAATATATTAATGGTCTCAGTTTAGCCTTCCTTAGAGCCATGTCTAGGTATTTAATTGCTAGTCTTTCCCCCACAGTCACTGCCCCCTTGTTATTCCGAATCCCTTTTTCAAACTGTACTGTTAATTATCTAGAAGCAGACAGTTCTCTAGAACATAACTCAGTACCAGAGGCAAGATTCATCTGCTTCAGCCAGAAACAATCAAACTCACAAAGAGCTGGGCTTTGTTTGGTCGGGTTTTTATGAAAAAAAGCTTGGTCATTTGCCACATTACTGAGCCTCTTGCAAAGACTCCATTATAGGCTAAAATTTACAATATTTCTACTTTGTACTTACCAAAACAAAGATATAAGAAACATTTTTTTCCATTTGAGAAAGCTGTCAGAGTTCAAACTCAGAAGGCATTACCTTTCTCCACAAGCTGTTTCCACCTTTTAGCCCATTCTGTGAGCTGCTGGGCATAGACCTTCTCTATCCGGGCCCTTTCATGAATACAATTCATAAGATCATTGCAAAGTCTGTGGCCATCATCAATTCGTTTCACTGTCCTCTTGTAATTTCCAACCTACCAGGAGACAAATACTCTAATTTTTGCTTGAAAGTGCTGAAACAAGATAAATCTCTAATTAACACAAATACTGTTCACTAAGAGTAAGGTAATACAGCAGGAAACAAAAAATTATGGAATCAGGTTCATTAATTTTAAATCTTAAATCAATTAATCATAAAACCTAACTGCAAGAACACAACAAAGGCTACAAGTTCCCCTGTAAAAAAAGCTGTTAATTTTATAAGTGAAAGGTTTATTATATTTTATTAGGCTGCAATGTAATTATGGGCAGCCACCACAACTGTTCTGCATTATTATTTCTTGGTAATGTTCTAGATAGTGGAGAAAATTAAGAGAAATAATAGAGTATTTCTTTCCCTCTTCAATGTTTATAATCAAGTACCTAATACCTTAATTTTATGCTGTGTTTAATCTTTCAGGATAAATAAAACTGCAGAGACATGCAAAGGAGCATTGCAACATCTCTATCAACCATAATAATAGTTCTTAAGAATGCACTCCCTGCTGACAAACCAGATAGCAATTACTTCCAAGTATACTCTAGAATTTAATGTGGGAAGATACTGACAGCAATGACATGGAGTTCCCATACTTACAATTGTAAATACTAAAAAAACCCCCACAGCTGCTCAATGTACTAAGCTATAATAAAATGAGGACGTAGAGCAAAATGGACACTATAACATGAATATCCACTATGTAATTAACACTCCCCTTCCACTCTTGTGTATACACCAACATGGAATAACAAATCTAAATGTCTGAAAGGAAAAAAAAGCCTTACACTGGTCCCAGAGTAACATTTCCACTGAATTCAAGGTCACTCAGCCTGGCTTTTGTAAACATTAAACAAGACCTAAGAACTCTGTTAAAAGAACTTGCACAGCCTATTAAATATCACAGCCAGTTTCTTATCTGCCCTAACCACCTGACTGAAAAATAAAGATTAGCAGCAAGGCAGTAGATTAAACATTCAAATACTCAAAGCACGTTAGTTATTCTTTCATTTGAATCATATCTGCTTCGCATCTGACACACAGAAAAACATCCAACTCTTAGGTTCATTTATTCAGAATTTTGTCAGCAGAGGTACTTGCAAGCCATTTGCTTGAGAAAAATGGTATACAGGGGAATACTCTTAACAGGGAAAATAGTCCCTGTATTAAATGCTGGAAGAATAAATGACTATACTGATAAATACATATGTTAGGACTTCTCATTAAATCTGGGAAACAAATCAAAACTATAAATGACAAAACCATTTCTCTTGGACAGGGGCTTCAAAGAATTCATTTGAGCATGTTTTTTGGTTTGGACTAGATGCACTTCAGCAGATCTAAGGAATTTAGCTAGCATCTAAGTAATGCATTAGTTAGCAGTCACTGATTTGTCTAAATCATGTAAACAAATGCAAACACACACCCCCTGCACGTTTAAACATAAGCCACAATAGAACTGAAGGTAAGAAGCTACCAGAGACAGTAAATGCATCCATGCCAACTGATTGTGTCTATTACCAAGAAAGCATGAAAAATAACATCCCATTTTCAGGAGAAATGGAAATTGAGAAGTAGGCACTTAGACACACATAATCAAAGTGTTAAGGAAATTAAATACCTCCAAGAATACTTTCTACAGTCTTTGTAATGAAAGACAAATCATTCATCTGCTCAAAATTACTCCAGCTGGAGGTTCACAGTCAAGCAGACTTTCAAAACAGGTTATGTTACTTGGCACAATGACTGAAGCCTTATTTAGCATCAATTTGTGTCTCCAGTTATGTGCCCAGGGATTTATGTCTGTAGCACAAACATTTCCTTCCATAAATTTTCACTATATTAAATTAGCATTTTAAATGCTAATATTGAATGAGAGCTGGCTGCTTTGTGGTGCATTTAATCCTTTCGTTTTGCATTGTCTGAGCAAACCCTAACCTCATGGTAACATCTAGGAGCTGCCAGATTTTGGGCAGATATTGAGAGAACTGAACTGAGCTTAGCTATGTTATTACACAAGGCTACCTTTAAAGAGCTGCATGCACACCACAGATAATTCACTCACACGACCTCCTCTTCCTCACAGGAGGTCTGAAGGAACTTGGCATCACCATTTAGAATCAGTATGAAAAGGAACCAGGCCTACAATACCAGAAAATAACCTAGCATTGCAAAGAAAGCCTTTTACACTAAAACTTGCCCTATGAGGAACGCTAGAATTTTGGAAAAAAATCATTTTTTCTGTGTTCCATGACAGAGAACATAAGTTATATAACTTGGCATGTAACATTTTAAAAACCTAGTGGTTTCTTAAAATAAATTGTATTTTAAATTAGGGACACTGCAATGACAAATCTTTGAGAAATGGAATGCACAGCCTGTCACTGTAGGAGATGAGGTTTGAGACACAAGGTCCTTAGACCACAGACCCAAGTAAAGAGAAAAGAATTACAGCCTTTATGTGGCCAAGGAACTACTAGATTAACTGTAGGTAGGTAAAAACAATAAATGAAAAACCTAGAAACACACTCAAGACACCCTGAACTCTGAAAAACATGGTATTATACACTGTTTATTCAAGACTCTTTTCTCCTGTTTCTAAGGTAAATGGCAAACATTCTGCACACTTCCCCCCTTTCCTTCGCAAGAAGTATTTGAGCAAATTAAAAACGAAGAATTCTTTTATTTGTAGCAACTGACCAGGAACAACACAAACAAAAAAATCCTGTGCCTCTTTGTTTCAGGTTTCAGTCAGAGCCACATTTACATAATGCCTGGCAGTTTTCAGATTTCTCAATTAGCCCTGTACAGTATATGAACACATATGATTTTGCTAGTTGGAAGAATTTTCTAATCGTTCTGAGCATTGGGCTATTTCCTGTTAGACAGACAGCAGACAACTAAGACACAAATGAAGTTATGACATGAAGTTCTAAGTTTCCATGTCCTACAAGTAAAATATTTGTTTCAGAAAAGTAAATTTTAACATTAACAACTTTCTTTTTTTCATTTCAAGAAGAAAAATAGATATTTAAAAACTAGACCTCACTTTCATTTTAGCATCAACATTACATCCATCTGAGACAGTTTACTATGATATCAAATTCAGTTGCTGTTTACCCTTAGTTGTCAGAAACACTTCAAAATGAAATAACCAAGAGCTTATTTCTTAAAAATACCACTATAATAATCACTTTTTTGATGCAGTTAATTCTGTGAAAGTTGTGATTCATAGTTTTGTGTCACTCTCCCTACCTGTTCTATTTTGAATTAATCATCAGTTTTTCCCCTTTTCCACTGCAAAAAATACTGAGCTTTGCTACTAATAATCCTCAGTTGATCCTATATTGCCCCTTTTCTCTCTTACATGCATTATAGACTGTGAGGTCTCCATTTAGCTTATCAAGAAAGCATTCCTTCTGATTCTATAATTTCCTCTCAGGCATGAGCACAGCAATGCCACCTCAAATCCTCTGCCAAATCTAAGATTTGGCATCCACAAAAATCCACAGAGGCACCCTCTGATGAGGCATTGACCATCCTATAGTTGGCAGTTGAGGCAGCTTTCCTTACACCAAGGGAGACAAGCACTGTCACTGATAGGATCTTTAGTGGGAGTATCTAAGAGTTGACAACCTCATTATTCTACAATTTCACAGCACTAATCACAAAGGAAGAGTCTTAAATTCTGCAGGCTCCTTTACCTCAACTGTTAGACTATTTTCTTTTAATTTTAAGGCAATATTCATAGAGCAGCATAAAAGCCTGGAGGGTTAAGCACACTTTGCAGGTTTTTCTGGTACACTGAGAGAAAAAATATGAGTGTTTTATTTTGTTAGCAGCCCAGAAGGTGGCAAACATTCAGCTGTTGCTAAACTCCTGTTAGGTAATTTCAGCATATCATGCTAATCACTATAACCACAAATACTTCAGGAGTTTCAAATGCCTGAAGATAGAGTTGATGTCAACCCTTTTGCCAAGCTTGCAGAGCTTATTCATAACAAGTCAGCCCTTATGAACTGGAACCATTCAAAAGAAAGCCAACAAGGGTATTTTTAGGGGCAAATACTCCCAGGCATGAAACAGGATAATAAGCTTTAAAGGTTCATAGCCACACCTACCAATGGCCAACACAGGGACACACACAGTTTCCAGCATTCCATTTAACCATCAGTAAAATTTCTTTCCAGCTACGTCAAACGGGAAGTTTCCAAACATTTTAGCCAGCATTAATGTCTATAACCACTGTGTGGGTTTTAGAAATAAAAATAATTATCTTGGTGCATAATTAGCACATACACAGTCCAAGTACCTACGAGCACTAGCTCTGAGTAAGTTTAAGTTTATGCATACAAATTCACTACTGGTTACAAGAAAAATCCCAAGGAAGCTCTTAAACACACAAAATCTTAAGCCAAATATACCAGTAAAGCAAACACCTGGCAATATAAATGAAAATTATTCCACTGCTCAAAGTTAGGAGGAGATTTAAAAAACATATATTTGACACGAATCTACTATTGCAGAGTCCAAATATTTTTTTTATCCAGAGTGTTTCATTTGGGCCTTCCTTTGGTTGGTTGGGGGTTTTTTTGGGTAGAGGTTTTTTAGTGGTTTGTTTTGTTGGTTTTTTACGTGGTTAAAAGGGGCAGGGGACAATGGCAATGCAAACAGTGGCCAAATTTGATTCACCCATACTACACAGGGGATCGGCTTCCACTTTCTGAGGCTGGAAATCTTATATTGCTAGTGGATTCTCAGCAAATTCTTCAGAATGCAACTAAAGTGTGCTCAGCACTTCAAAATACACACCAGGTCCTGTCCTCCAAGGGAGTCACTCACAGGGTTAAAATAATCCCAGCTGCAGGTTTAGCAGCTGTTCAGAGTGACTATTTCTGGTTTGGGTAAGTAGGGCTTTTAGACACCCCTGCAATAAATGGGCTCCACATTGCTGATGTTAGCAGAAAGTCAGAGAGATAAGGAAGCACACCTAGGGGATAAGGACCACACAGTCTCTGAGGGACCTAGAGCTCATTTAAAATAAGTGCCTCCACAGACAGGGTAGCTGCTCCTTTTGATGTCTTACCTTGCTAGATATGCATACACTTCCACTTTGATCTCTAGGAACACTCATTCATTGGCTTTCTTACCTTCACAGGTATGCAACTGAACAAGTGCATTGGTCTCATCTTGCCCAAGGCACTTTTCCTTTAATACGTCCCTGATAGTGATTACCAAGCTTAATAAACAGAAAGCAAATTTTATGATGTATTTTGTTAATTATTAATATAACAAATTCTTTCATGGGCATTCCAAAACTGCTTCAGTAGGACAAGGCCAATAGGTTTGCCCACTTCCCATGTTTAACTAAAGCAACACAATGTTGGAACTAACCAGTTCTGCCACAGTCTATTTTTGGATGCAGAAAGCACCATAAATAATTATGACAAACTGAGATGCATTTACAGCAGTCATGAAAATGCTTAGACTCCATACAATAGATGAGAAAGAAATACAAAGGGTTTCATATTGTACATTTTCTGCTTTCCCTTGGAAAACTTGCTGCCACCCTGCTTCAGGTTATCAGCAATAACCTTTGATTACCCAAAGCACATCATCCATGTCAGCTAAGTAACACAGATGAAGGAATACCTTCAACATCCTATCAACAGTATCCCTCAGTCTTTAAGATTTCTGCACCAAGAGAGAATGATGAGCTTAATCAGATACATCAAGGTACACTGAGGCTTGACAAAAATATATTGAGAGAAACTTCCATTTCTTAAGTAATTTAAGACACTGCTACAACAGAAACTTGGATTAAATCATCCACTGTTATTGTGGGAATTACCTTTTCATATTATTTTGCAATTCTTTGTTCTCTAAGCAACCTTCTGAAATTCTCTGACTCCTAAAGTACTTTTATTGACTAAACACCTGAAGAAAATTAGAGGAAAAGAAAAGGATTTGTTCTTCTGAAAAGGATTTATCATCCTGCTAAAAGACAAAATACCTTTTAAGTAATACCTTGGGTTAACCAAATATGAAAAAAAGATTCAATTTAATTGTGAAAGCTGCTGTTATTTCTGCTGCATGCTAAACAAACATGTATAATTCTGAAAGCCTGTTTTTTTTCAGTCATCCCAGCTGTTCTGATACAAGATACTACCTCTGCCTAAGCCTTGACCTACCCACATTTTTTGACTGCCAGATCTACAGTAAGCCATCACCAAGAACGAGTCCAAACAGCAACTTCTCCAATTCCCTTTCAACAAGACAACAATTTCCCAACCACAAATCAGAACCTGATAACAATATCTGTGTTGTAATAAAAAATACTAACCTTTAGAGGAAACAACTTGCTATTCGTATTGTATTTCCATTACTGAGCTTAACTCTCAGTGCTGGAACTGGAAGTTTCCATGAACAGTATTGAAATAGCAACTTAATTAAAAAAGCTTAACAGATGAAGTAACCTGCACTGAATTGCTCCATGGACAGTCTGAGCACATGCAACCAGACAAGGTTAGAGCAGTAAATCTACTACCAGGCAACTACAGACTCTAGATTTACATTTTTCAGTAGGAAACCGTAGCAGAGGCAGTGACAGTTCCAAAAGAAAACAAAGCCTTCTAGAGTCAGAAAACTGACAGAGAACAAAGTGTTTCATTCCCTAAAGACAATGACATTTCTGTCAACAGCAATGGCAAAAGCTTTGAAGTTCACTTATCAATGTTTTATTAAGTACAGTTTTCAACAGCTCAACAACTTTCAACAACTGAAAGTGTTTTAGTTTCAATAGCTATACAGTAAGTAAAAAAACAGCTTTCACAGTTTTTCAGCTAGGTCCCATAGCCAGCCACCTCACTCTTTCCAAAATGTCTTTCAAGAAAAAGGTGGGCTTTGCACCACAGTTCAAAGGTAAATAAATCTGAGCTATTTTGGAGCACGAGGGAACAAACTCAAGAGCTTACCCTGACAGACTGTCACTTCTGTGCCACAGCCAAGTTTAAATACATTCATTACTTTCAGCTGTGGCACTAAAACACAGCAAAGTGGCTTTTAACAAACTGCAAGCTGACTTCAAAAACAAAGAACAAATCTTATTGTGTCAAAAATCTTGAAAAACCTCTAACAAGAGTGTAAATGACAGAATCTGTAGTAACAAAACAACTTCCAAATTGATTAAGATTTCTTTACTTCCTGTGACCTGAAGCATGAAGCACTCAGCTGGCAATCCAGAGGCACCACATCTTTCCTAATCACATCAAACAAAACACATTAATCAAAGCTGTTTGACCCTATTGAGAAAGATAAAGATCAAAATTCAAAGTTGCAATCTTCAGAAACAAAACAACTAATTCAGAGCATATAAAAAAGGATGGGTTTTGGAGTAAATATCAGTCAAAGTTACTTTGGAAAAATGACTCCAAACCAGATGTATCATGGAATGGTTTGGGTTGGAAGGGACCTTAAAGATCATCCAGTTCCAACCCCCTGCCGTGGGCAGGGACACCTTCCACTATCCCAGCTTGCTCAGAGCCCCATCCAACCTGGCCTTGGACACTGTCAGGGATGGGGCAGCCACAGCTTCTCTGGACAACCTGTGCCAGGGCCTCACCACCTTCACAGGGAACAATTCCTTCCTAATATCCAATCTAACCCTGCTCTCTGTCAGTCTGAAGCCACTGCCCCTTGTCCTGTCACTCCAGGCCCTTGTCAAGAGTCTCTCTCCATCTTTCCTGTGGGCTCCCTTCAGGCACTGCAAGGCCACCATGAGGTCACCCCAAAGCCTTTCCTTCTCCAGGCTGAACAATCCCAATTCCTTCAGCCTTTCCTCACAGCAGAGCTGCTCCATGTCTCTGATCCCCTTGGTGAACCTGCTCTGGACTGGCTCCAGCAGCTCCCTGTCCTTCCTGTGCTGGGCCCAGGGCTGGATGCAGCCCTGCAGGGGGGGCTCAGCAGAGCAGGGCAGAGGGGAAGAATCCCCCCCTCCCCTGCTGCCCACGCTGGGGGCTCAGCCCAGCACAGAGGGTTCTGGGTTGGGGTACATCGAGCGCTCACCCACAGCACCCCCAAGCCCTTCTCCCAGGGCTGCTCCATCTGCTCAGCCCCACCTGGATGGATCCCAGAGGTTCCCCTAGCCCAGGTGCAGCACCAGCACTTGGTCTTGTTAAACCTTTTAAGATTCCCTTGGGCCACTGCTCGAGCTTGTGCAGGTCCCTCTGGATTGTCACTGCACCCTCAGTTTGGTGTCATCTGCAAACCTGGGTGCCCTGGATCCCTCTATGCCATTAATGAAGATATTAAATAACATTGGTCCCAGTACAGTCCCCTGAGGGATACCACTTGTTACTGATGTCCATCGGGATTCTGAGCCATTGACTGCTTCCCTCTGGATGCAACCACTTAAGTAATTCCTTTTCCATCCAGCAATCCACCCATAGAATTAATATATTCTCAATTCGGAGAGAAAGATGTTGTGGGGGTCAAAGGCTTTACAGAAATCAATCAATAAATGACACCTGAACCCTCTCTCTTGTGCACTGATGGAGCCACTCTCCTGGAGAAGGCCACAAGGTTGGTCACACAAGATTTGCCCTTGGTTGTCTCAAATCACCTTCCTGTCCTCCTTGTACCTTATCAGAGCTTCTGAGAGGGTCTGTCCCATGATCTTCCCAGGCACAGAAATGAGTTTGATGGATCAGTAGTTCTCAGGGTCCTCCTTCCTGCCCCTTTTAAAGACAGGTACAATGTTTTTTTCCTGTCACCTGGAACTTCACCTGATTGCCATGACTTTCCAATTATCATTTTAACAGCAAAGAACAATCTTTGTGGTTATATATCAAAAAAGAGAAAGCATAGAAAACCCTATAAGGAAACCAACTGATTGCTGTACAGAAGTCTAACATTTCCTTATCCAAGGATAAAGAAAGGTATGCTCATGCATTATACATTAGCCTACGTTGCTTATGAAACAGACTGCAGTCCTGACCTTTTGGAAAGAATACACAGAAAAGGCCAAAGAAACAGACTTAAATAGTAGTGTTTACAAAATGATGTAAAATAAGTCACCAATAGCACAAACATAAATAAACCACCTATGATAAGCATCAAATACATTTAAGCAAACCTTCATGAAGGTCCCAATTTAAGCTAATTGCAATTTCTGATCATCCTTTATTGGATTCAGTTATCTGAGTTCAAATTTGTCCAAACATAATTATCCTAGTTTACAGAATTTTTATTCTTATTCACTCAGCTTTTATGCTATGTTCAATTCCAGACATGACTATTTGATGGAATACAACAGTTTGGTACACAACAGCCAGCCAGAAATCATGTTCTGCTGCCAAGTATACGATGCCCAACACACATCAAAATATCCCCTCTGGTCCAGAATTCTTTTTTCCTGACTTGCCTCCTTATTTTATTTTGAAACACTTCTAGCAAGGAAGCCCACTCAGGAAGTTGCCTCAGCATAAAACAAACCATACAGTAAAACTGAGGTTGGAAAGACCCTCTGGAGATGAGGTAGCCCAAACCCCTACTGAAAGCAGGTGAGCTCAGATTGCTCAGGATCACAGGCACGTGAGACACCTCCAAGAGCAGAGGTCCCACAGCCTCTCGGCAGTCATCCTACAGAGTACCTCTACAACAAAAGGGGTCAAGGCTTAGAATACAGTGATTTTAAAAGAACTTCCTTATAAATAAGACAGACATACTAAACATAACAGTTAATATGTCTCCTCAAAAAACTGCACCTATGTACTGAACAAGAACCTCACTGGCATTAGGTCTTTTAGAAAATATATTAAAAAACCATGTGAGATCTGCATCAAAATGTAATATGCCATCACTACAAAGAGCACAGTTTAGTGGTCTAGAAAAGCTTACATTTAAAAGGAAACACAGTATCAGGTCACCAAGATCAAGCTGTCCTGCATAGGTCTCTGGTAACAGAATTATTCAGACAGGTTCCCCTGAGCCGTTTTCATGTTTGCTATAGTTCAAACTCCAAAGAGCTCCCTCTCAAATGGCAGAAGTTTGTCCTACTGAATACAGCTAATTTGGACAGTGTACTTACCTCCAACTGTGTCAGTATTGACACTGTCAAACCTTTATTTTTACTCTAAGAAAAAGATTTGCATCTGTAAAAGTATTTCTGCTTTATGAAGTTTCCTTTCTTTAGAGCTGGAATTATCACAGCATCTGAAAGCCCCTGTCAGATTGGGGCAGCACAAATTACTGATATTATGAAGTATTCTGTATTATCTTTCTGTATGTATGCTTCTACATTGAGATAAATGTAAAACTTCTCTTGAAAAAGTTTATACTTCTATCCAGACACAGACAGGAGACAAGCAGTATGTTCACACACTATCTTACATTTGTAATTTATGTATACTTACAGTAGCCTGGAACAGTTACCTTTGATTTAAGATTGATCATTTTAAGAGTTACTCACACATGCCCTTCCTTGACAATAAAAATTGACAGAGGTTCAATTCTCAATTCCATACCCCACCCAAATGGATGATCCTCAGGTTTGTGCCCATTACAGCCCCCAACAGAACTAGGTCAAAATCCAAAAGGCAATTTCTACCCTGAAGGCTATTTCTGCAGATTACAATAACCAATATTGTATTGCAGCTCTCTCCACAGTTTACAATGCACATAAATCAGATTTTCTACAATAAGAGTAAAAAATAAAATCAAAATATTGAATAAAACACTTGGATTACCTCCCAGAAGCTATCACTAGAAACTTCTACTCCAACGGAATCATCATATGAGCCAGACATTGCTATGTATGAAGAGCTTGTAAGTATTCAGAGCTTAAACGTCTTCAGAATCTGTAAAAACAGAAAAAAAAACATTTATGAGCATTATTAATGAAGTGGAATTATGAAGTTATGAGAAAAAAAATTATGTTAAGCAACTTCATTCAGTGTTTTGATATCTAGAGGTGCCAAATAAAAACAAGAAGTAACCACACATTTTGGAAAAGAAAACTTCTACCACACAAAGTTCATGACTCTTATCATAACGTTGGTTGTCCAGAAAACACTCAATGCACCTGCTTATATCACATTTCACTAGACTCTTGAGTTTATTTAATGATAACATTTCTATTGCAACTAAAAGAAAAGATTGAGCAGTGAGATGCTTACTCATTAACTACTCCCATTTCAAAGCATTCCTAGGAGACAATCAACTGACCTTTGCTTCTGCAACAATGACCTGCACTGATTCCTATTCCTTTTCCATTGGAAATCCATGTTATACAATGAAACCCACTGGACATATTTAAGGCCAAAATTTGTTGATTTTAAGAAAAATAAATGTCTTCTTGTCATTGTTCTGTTTTAGCAAAACAAACAAACAGAAAACCCATCAGCTCTGAATTCTGAGCCCTATTACAAGTAAGTAATTACTTTAACAATTCAGGCATTTTCACTTTTATAGACAAAGCTGCAAGGAAGAAAAATATATTCTATCCTCATCGAAGCAGATGGTTTTATAAATCACCGGGTATGAAAAACATTAGGGTTACCCTAAGCTAACATGCAAGATTAACATCAAAAACATTACTGAGACAAAAATCCAGGCACTTGCATCCACAAATGCAGTTTGTGGGCTGGAGACCAAGAGGTAGGAGAGAGAGGAAACAGCTGCCTCCCAAAACACACACAGAAATCCCTGTCTGATCTCTACAGACACTTCACCAGATTCTCCTGTTTGGATGTCTCCTGCCAAGTTTATCTCAAACTACTACCAGGGATACACACAGGTAAACAGATTTTACCACCCCTTGTGGGATGAATACTTTTATCAGTAGACTGTAAGTTGAAGCTCCCTCTCTTTTTCGCCCTATCAATCTTGCTTCCCTTAATGTAACATGGCCTCTTCAAAAAGGGGCAGAAAACGTCTCCAAACCTGACCTTGATGCCCCAGTGATAATGACAAGCTGCTGAGAGAAAGGGCATTGAAAGCCTCCAAGGCAAGGAGAATTCAACACTAAATTAGCATTTCTGAGATACACTGAAAATAACAGTGCCGTAAGGGATAGGCACTTGTTTATAACAAAGCCCAGCTACTGAAACAAAACAGTTCTTTGGACAGTTGCAGCACAAACATAACAAAATTACTCTGGCTGGGAAGACAAGCTGCTTCTCCTTATCAGTATTTCATCCAATTCATTTACATAATGCAATTCACAAAAAGCTTACATAACCTTAACACTGAATATGGAACTAAAAACCACATCAGGAACATCAATTGTTAGAATTTTACTTTTAAAAGCCAAAATATAAGAAGGGCTCTGCAAAAAGGCAAACTAAAAGGAAAATCATATAGAGGCAAATTATTTTTACATGTTAGTGTAACAATCTTCAAATCATTTTATTAGTAATTACCAAAAACCCAGCTTTTCCACCTGTGCTTTTACTGATCCAAGGGTGAAAAGTTAAACCACTATTCAATGGTCAGTTCCTCTAACAGCACACCTTTACCTGCAATGTGTTCTTTCCAGATAAATTTTGTCCCTTGCAATTTTTACAATACATTAAGGGAAGCAAAGATCACACTTGTGAGTGTTTATATTTTCTCATGTCCTTTTTTAGACAGCTATAAGCAGCATAAGGAGGAAATCAAAGTGCAATAAGCTTGTAACTAGCTGAAGCAATTCATAAGAATAGTTTAAAATTAAACAGCCGAGCACGCCACACGGAATGAGGGAGGAACAAGGTTCCGAAGGTCGTCACGAAGGGTTAGGGCAGCTTTTCTCCACCACACCAAGAGCTTTCAACCAAAGTGTTCACTGCCATTTGGAAGAGATCTGGCAGACAGCTGTAGAGTTCAGCATCTTGGTAAAAGAAACCCTGAAGTATAAACCTAAAGGAAAGTTTCAGCAAGTCATCCACCCCCATTCTCCCAAACCACACAAGCAGTATTTTTCCCCTCCGATTACAGATAGAAAAGACAATGAAAGTGTTCTGAAGTAATAATACAGTGTCCACTTACCTTAACAAAAGAGCTTAAACTATATCATTCCTGCCAATTTACTCTGAAAACTTTAATGGAAAAACTGAAAAAGCTCAAACACAGGAACATTTTCTTAAATGAGGGAACAGGTTGTGGTGACTGGGTTTTTTAAAAAACGCTTTTATTCCTCCTCAACTAGAACTACATAATACAAAAAGTTATCCTTTTTTTCCATAGAAGCATGAAAACGATCAGCACTCAGGAAATACTGATGGAATTAAGGCTTTAATATACCAAATACCGTGCTGTGAGAAAGTATGAGCAAGCGGATTTAGGGAAATATTGTGAAGTCATAGCAACAACCGGTACAGAAAAACACTATTTTTGCAGTCCTACTTAAAAATAAACTGTATACTGAGATAGGAACATTAAGTGGTGTGAGTCATGCTACACTCACAAAATAGAATTATTACAGCAGCCAGGCCTTTAGCACATTTTTTGTCAGGGTTTGGCCCTCCCATCCTCCAAGCGAATTTGCAGAGGTTTCACAAGTAAACCTATGAACAACTATGGCTGTCACGTAAAATCTAGAACATTTCAACAGATAGAACAAGAAAGATGAATTCTGCACAGATTCTCCACAAATGACCACCTGCATCTCCCAGAGCTCAGGGTTCTTTGGTCAGCTGGATTGCAGCAGAACCAATAACTCCATTGGAAAGCACAGTGTGCACACACTCACTTCCTATATTCCCACACCAGTTTGGCTTCATCCACTCTTTCTTCTTATTCCATAACTCCAGGCCCACCTCTTCAGCACCTTTTTCTTGTCTCCCAACCGCTAAGCAAGCAGTAGCACAGTGCTGCAGCCACCAAAAAAAGCAGCATAGAGAAAGCCTTACCAGTTAAGAGCCTCTACCTTTTGTCACAAGCACACTTTAGCCACGAGAGCTTATATAGGCTAAAAATAAACCACAAAGTCCAACTGCAAAAAGTAACTCCATACTTAACAGTACATACTGTAACAGCTACAGAAATGATGCAAACAAACAAGGCTCCAGTTTCTTGGCCCTGGCTTTTAAGCAATTCTTGTAAATTAGGATACATTGATCTTTGACTCAAGGAAACAGATCAATAAATAAATGTGGCTTTTTTTTTTAAAGATTCATCTTAGGGAACATTCTAGCCATGTTTTACGCTAAAGACCTTGAATTTTTTCCTCACTGCCAGTGCCCTCCTATGTGAAAAGAAGTGCTATAAACTTCCTGAAGGCTTAACACACAAGGATTTTAGGAAATATTAACCAATAATGAGCAAGCAGACCTTCAGATACCACACACAAAACCAGCTGAACACAATGTGCTGCCTCTGCTCTCAAGAAGTTGGTTTTGGTGTTATTACTTTGAAAGCAATTTACAAAATTCCTTGCTATGTTCATGTTGAAATACCTGATTTTTTTTTTCCTGTGCAACAAATGCAGACTATTAAGAAGCTAAAATAATCCAGTGAATCCCAAAATTTCTCTTAAGGCATTTTTCGACAGGAAGATGGCAAAAAGTTTTTAAAGAAATCCTTCAGTTAAACCCCCTCAAGCTTTTTAATAACAAATAACTTTGATGAACTCTTACTGTGAAACAGGTAGGGTTGTTGAAAGTGAGATTTTAACATTCAGATCTCTTCTGGAAGATTATGTTTATTTTTAAAATCTATTTTGCTATACTCAAAAAGATAGCTTTAAAATAAAAATCTAATTACAGTCCCGTGTACAACAGGCTGCTTTAAAGCACAGCAATCACTCAACCTGGCCCTAGGTGACAAACTGGTTCACAACAGAGAAACATCTCAGAATCACAGTGACAAAACCTCCCAAGCATGATCAGCACAGGATACTCAGGGCTTTTATACAAAAGGATTTTGAAAACCACCAGGAATGGAGATAGCACAACCTCTCTCTGCAGCCTATTCCAGTGTGTAACTTTCTTCAAGAAGAGATACAAAAGAAAGCAATTAATCCATATTTAGAAAACCAAATGGCATTGCCAAGCATTGTCTCCAAGGACTCTTCAGATGCAAGCTGAGACAGAGACAGTCTACCAGCCTGTAGAAGAGAAAAGCACCTTTTAAACTTATTTTTGGAATGACAGGATTTGTCACCACAGATCTGACTCATCGGGATTCCAAGTTTCATGACTAAGGAGTGAACTACTTATGTATAAGACCATGACTCAACTTCAATTAGCTGCTCCTAAGAACTTTCAGCTATAATTTTTCGTTATTATTCACTGAAGTCTGAGGTTTTGTTCCACACAGAATAGGAAGGAAACAAGACTCCACTGTACAGAAACAAATCCAATCTATGATTTATGTGCAAACTACTGTGGTTTGCTACCAAGTGTACCTGCCATGAATATGCTCAACCTCATATTCTCTGGTTAAATAAAGCAATTTAGAGATTACTTTCTTTTCTATTTTGCCCAAAGGACTTGCTCTACAGGAGTTTCCAGTTTCTTCAATCTGTTTACTGTTTACACAGAAAAAAGTGACATAACTTCTTTAGCAATATTGTGAAATCATGTAACAAAAGCTGTTAAGAATCACAGCTACTGACACTGCAAAGTCCATAAATTAATATGAAAAGTAAATGTAGGAAAAAAGAATGCTTTGGTTTACATAATCAAGTGACACCAAAAAATTCCAGTCCCTGAGTGCAGGGAAGAAATGCATCAAACCATGATTAATCACTGCTACTCAGTGCTGTGAAGTCTTCTAATTGCCATCAGTAGACATGACTGCATTTTATTAACAGAAGTTAAGCCCTAGGTTTTTAAAGGAGGAGTCTCAAATCAATGACCTGGGCCTAGTTCTTCTTCTTCAATCCATAAAACGGGGAGAATAGCACCCTCTTCCACAAGGATTTAAGATAATCCCTTAGTCTCCATCAAGAAAACAACTACAGCAACAAACACCAGAGAAAAGTCCGTAAAAGGAAATTGAATCACTACTTCTTTGGGAATTCAGCCTCTATGTTATAGTTGGCAGAGCCGTGCACCAAATGATTTTTGGAAAGCAGTTGACAGCAACCCATTTGGTGAACCGTGAGCACTAAAGGAAGGAATCTAGGAAATGCATACTGTTACAGACTGTCCAAGCTTATTTCCTACCAGGCACACTCCTCTGAGACTGGGAGCAATGTTTATTCCTACATTTTCTAGTTTGGATATCTGAATAATTTGCCACCTAGATACTTTTCAGTTAGCAAATAACATAAAATGACATTAAATAATAAAAAACTATCAGTTCATAGCTGTCATTCACAAACCTGAGTAAAAAGAGCCTTTGCACTTCTGTCAATTAAGGAAACCCACGAGCTGAAGGTTGCTTGGTCCACAACAACGTCCTTGGTACTGGGTTATACTCACCCATGCCCATGTTTGTTAAATGCCATGTGTGAAACCACTGAAAGTAGCACTCATTCACTGCCCTGAATATACAAGCGATGAACACACATTCAAGACATAGTTTCAGCATACATCAGATCACTGAAGAGATTAAACTTCTATGATAATTGCCACATGTAAAANACAGTCTCTAAAATTAAACTCTTCAGGCACATTAACATGTCTGATGCAATCTTACAGCACATAAATTTCACAATGCATAATAGAAGGAGGAAGAACAACCATTTTGGTCATTACTGTCTGATTATTTTATTAAATAAATGAAACTTAAAATTACTGATCAAGCAATTCGAATAACACACAAGCACAGAAGTGCTGCAGAAGTAACACACCTGCAACATGAGGCAATGACCCAACATTCTCAAAAAGACTCTTACCTACACATTTTGATTCATTCATGTATAAATACTAGCTCACTCTCACACTCTAAAGAAGACTGGCAGAGCCCTGGAGCTGGCAGCTCTTATCTCCTGCCCTCCTTCCCCGTAATTAGTGGCCAGACATGCTGGTTAGACACGTTGCTGTTACACATGCTGGTTTTTTGCACACTCATGACTTAACCATCCCTATGAGCTCCCACATGCTGCCAGCACAGCCTCCCTCTGCATTTTTCCAGCTAACCAGGAGATACTGACTTTGGGGAAAAATCATTTTTTATTCTCAGCTTGACAAGCCAGTGTGTGTAGGTGTATGATTTTAATTGTGCAATTTTTGTTCTAGCCAGAGAAGCTAGTAATTGCCTTCAGAGACTTTGCAGAGGTTTCTATTTTAAGTTAAATAGATACTGACCACAGAAATTATTAACACTGCAAAATACATGCTTTAAATGGCACAGGAATGCCAGCTAAGTATGCGAAGTTGATGAAGTGATGTGGGGAGCTTTAAAGTATTTCCATCTATTTAAAACAACCCTGAACATTTTCAGACTACACTTTTCTTTTATCTGGAGGTATAAGGGGAAAATCCACATGAACATTTTCTTCACTGCAGGAGAAAAAAAAAGCACACAAAATTTGGCTTTGAGTAAATTTTGCTAGAAAACTAGATGAAGAATAGAGGATTATTTGTCAATTAAAATAACATTTAAAAAATACTCCTTGATTTCTCAAATCAGAGCTTTTCCACTGTTTAGGATCAAGTGATCAAAATTATAAAGTGCAGGAAGACCTGTAATTTAATCACAAGTGTTCACTCTTTTCTAATGTTCATTTTTGTAATGCCTGTGACATTACAAACTAATTCATATGTCCTATCAAAGTCTTCCAAAATGAAATTAACCTTAATATCTTGGCATCCTTCCTAAATAAATAAAATTGAGATTAATATGCTTTTAGATTTGTTTCAAAAAGCATGAAGGGGGCAAAAGACCACATCTTCAACTTGCAAATTACACTTCATAAGCATTTAGTTAGCAAGAAATCCTTAAGTGTCCGGATACCTTAAAAATAAATAATTGACCCTTTACCTATAGATAGCTTGTTATATACACTCATAATGAAAACTTATTTTCATAAAATAAGGGAAGGGAAATGTCTAAAGCACATACAATTAATATTTAGTTTAAGTAGAATTTTACAATGGTGCAAAAACAAGGACAGTGCAGGAAGTGATATTGATGCATTCTTCAGGAGAGAAACCACAAAACAGCATTTGCAGCTGCACTGACAAAGCAGTTGTAGAGACAAGTGATGTACACAACTGTTCTAAAATGGGATGTAATTAAGAAGCAAAATAGAACATTACAAGAAGCAATGCCTCAGACATCAAAACTTACTTATGTGACCACCCAGCATGAACACTGCTCTACTTCAAAACAGAAACTCCACAAAAGGACATAAATAAAAAGCAATACAATAGCCATTCTAGAAAGAGATGTGTGTTGGGGATAGCAGGCTGTATGAGCCCAGAACCATCAGCTCAAACATGATAAATGCACTCTCTTACATTCAAACAAACATTGCAAAATACCACACTCACCCAAAAATACTTTTGAATCAGCTATGACACAGAGTACATTTTGGTAGGAAAAAGCAACTATGACAGTTGTTTGGAAACTCATTCCACATTCTCTTTACAAACTATTTACCTGAAAAGGCATGCCTTAATTCACCTGCATTTTTTCCAGCTATGGAGCTGGGCAGCATAACTGCACAGATAACCACAGAACCTGCACAGCACTGCTTGACCTCCATTTCCACAAACACAATTCTCTCATCAGTGTGTACTTTAGCACTTCCTGTGGCCTGATGAAAACCTTGAAACTCAAGCTAATGACTTTTTTTTCCCCCCTCCACACTGCAGCACTCAAACTAACACAGGGTTTTCAGTCATAACTTCATTCTGTATAGCTGCAAAACGGAATATTTGGAGTACTATAACCTTTAGGAAAGACAATGGGTAGCCCATTTTAAAGGAAGGTATTTTTATTCATACAAGTGGCTTCAGTGGAGGAGAGTGTTTTTAAATATCTCAGTGAAACACGTAGGCACGCTTTGCAGATGCGTCACTTAGGAAACAGATGTGTTATTTCACTGCTTCACAGTCAAAAGCTGTATTTTTCCATCTCAGGAAACACAGGGCTGTAATATTAATTAATGAAGTACTGATGTGCATTGAATAGAAGTAGATCTAAACCCTTAAATTAAGGTGAAACAGGACAGTCTTCCTGAAGGTTGCACAGAGGAGCTACTGTTCTTTACCTCAGAAGAGCACCAATCCAGATACCTCATTTGAGCCAAATTCAGCTCTGTCTTTAACACATACTTGTTTCCAAAGCCTAATCACTGTTAGAAACTAAATCTGTGCATTAACAACATGTCAGCACACCCAACCTCCTGCTTATGTTCCAGAGATACAGATTATTATGCTTGGCAAAAACTAGGAAGGCTGATTGGGGCAGGGAAAACTGCATGGGTGAACCCAGGAAAATCTGTGCACTCTTCAAGTATTAGTGAATTTTTCTGCCGCTTTTTTTGAGATTTAAATAAAATGGAAAGTGTTGATTTCCTTACCACGGATAAAGAGAAAGCACAACGAATAACAGACCTTCCTAATGAGTGTCTCAGAAGGACACTGCTGAAGGTGAAAGAGATCCCCAGACCCAGTAAAAGAACAGATCACAATGTGCTCACATTATACTTGATACAAACAGCACAGAGACTTCACAATTCCACACAAAACTCCTTGGAGCTCAATGGATTATTCTCTAATAAGCAAACCCAGCAATTTTCTAGGATAGCTCCTCAACACAAGTACCCTATAACACCAGAAATTATTTGCTAGTATAGCTTTTGCTCAAGGGACAGCCAAAGCTAGCAAAGAACTGTACCTCAGGCCTTGTACCCTAAAGCAGAAATTAAATGACCACTTCCATAATTTTTGGCTTAGATCAAAGCTGTGAAAAGACTCTAAACAGTAGCTTCCATAATTACCAATTCTTTCTGCAGTCATAATCCCTTCACTGTCATAGCCCTGCTGATGAAAACTGGGTCAAATCATCATGCAACATTCCTTGACTCTCAAAATACATTAAAGGGTAGTTTAGTATTTGGAGAAAACACTATCAATGTAAAAACTGCTAAGGAAGATAGCCTTATAACTTAAAAACAACATTTTCAGCTGTGATAGTCATCAGATTATGCCCCATTTAATCAGCGTCATTTCTGGAACTGATACAAAATGTACAGACCTCTGCAGAATACAATTCATAAATGCAGAAAGAAAACAAGCACAGGCACATTTAACTTCAATTATCTTTCTTTAAAGTAAGTTAAATAAGTAATTATTCATTTAGGAACAATAAAAGATCTGTTCAAGCGTTTCAAAATCAATGCTATACTGTAACAGTACAAAAGAGCATGTGACTGTATTTCATATTTAAGATTAAGTAAGATTAATTCAGATTTTAAAGCAAACTGAATGCAGCTTCTAAAGAACTATTAGGAGAATTTAAATTGTTTGCTTGTGTTAAAGTTAGAGAGAAGGTTACTCAACACTTAGTTTCATTAACATAGTCACTGAAAAAAGAAACTCTTGAATTCTATTTAAACAGATTTTCAGCTCAGTGATTCTGAGGTAAACTTTAGCCAGGCCCTCCCATGTTTCTAGGCAATGTAATTTTCTGGTCCTGAAATGGTAATTACTGCAACAAGGTCAGAAGACCTCTACTTACAGTTTAGTAATCTAGACAACATGAGCTGCTAAGTTAGTAGAATTAAGCATTCCCTAAAAACATGTAATTATTTTTGTAATAAATATCATGAACTGGCTCCTTACCATGTACTAAACTCATTGGTCTAAGCTACCTGTAAGTATAATTCTTAAATATTAGGATCAGAGATGATATTTTATGGCCTTCCCTGTACACGTAATTTGACTAACAAATACAGAAGTGGGGGGATTGTTGGTTTCGGTTTGTTTAGGGTTCTTTTAAACACATACAGTACACTTAAACCTACTTTAACCCTAATGCAACTGAGAAATCAAAGAGTTTTCAGTGTGCAAAACAAGGTGCTGCTTTAAAAGGGGCACGTGAGATCCAGGTTAGGCAAGAGGAAGGTGAAAGTTTTTCTTTGGTTAGCAAAGGTTTCACTAATCTTATTAAGGGTTTAGAAAAGAAAGCACAGCAGAGCAGCCAGTGTTCCTCATGATTTTCAGCAATCTGGATACATGTGATGTGACCTTACACAGCTCTCAAACACACAAATCACTCAAATGTAGAAGCCCTAAACATAATAATGTGAAAAGAATCCTTAAATTTCGTCAATTAACCTCAGAAAGAGTAGTCTTTTCTACCCTGCTCCCGCTTTTCAGGAAAAGGAAAGCGTTTTTTGCCATTTTAAATTAATGCTTGACCAAAGTACAAGTAGGTTAGCCATCTACTCTGCAACCTAAATTGGACTGAAGTTCAAGGAAAGTGGGACAAGAGGCGCCATTAGCTGACAGTTCTTGCACTCACCATCACCATTGTGTTTTTGCAATTAATAAAGCTATGCCATCACTGTGGAGCATTGAAACAGCAGAATGTAACATGCATATGGGGAATGATCAGAAGACAGAAAAAAGAAAGGTAGATAATCCCACCCAAACTCAATTTAGTGCTCTCTCAAGAGCAGAGTCTGAAAAACCCTACTGCTGAAAATTCAAGCATGCAAGACTAATATCAAATAAGACCAAAGTTGATCACAGTACTGAAACAAAGTCTTTGTAAAAGCATGAATTACACAACTGCTTTTTTTCATCATATGAAAAAGTTACTGCTGAGTAACTTCAGCATTTTGAATGGTTGCATCATTCTCAAAACTAGAAACAATTCCTACTAAAGGTACAATAATTTACGTTTTTTCTTTTTGAATTTAACTTAATTCATAGTAGAGTACGTAATTCATATTACTTAATTCATGTAGAGTCAGTGACCTCTACACTCACAAAATAGCAGTATGATAGTTGTAACAGCTGAGAAAAGCAGGCACTAATAGCTTCAGAATAAAGTGATCAAATTTCTTAAGCTATTTCATTTACTGTAAATCATTCTACACATGATCACCAAACAGAAAAACTGCATTATGTTAGACTCCAGAAAACCTGGAGTCATTATATTCAAATGCAACATCATCTTTTAAATAAAAATATAATTCAATTGGTATTCTTGCATGATACATAATAACATGAAGCAATCTGAATAAAGTTAGTATCATGTAATAAAATAATTCTGGAATAACAACATTGAACTTGCACACACTCAAAAAGAAGAGCTTGAGCTAGATTTCTGATATGTTATTTGTGCATAAACCATATATATATATAATGGTCTATATGCACACAAACATATAAATCCAGCCACTAGAGTTACAGCCTAGAGCTATGTTTAACACACTGAGATTTTCAGCCATTTTATAAAAGGCACTTCCAGGCTCCACCTCCAAGGGGGATTTTACTACCTAGCAAGGGATCTTGTGCTTCTGAGTCCAGCTTGAATGTCTCACTGGATTCCATCCCACATTTGTCTCCCAAGGTTTGTGTCTGAGCTGACAGCTGGGATGGCCCCACTCTCCCATCCAGTGCCAGGGTGGGGTGACAACGAACACAGACAGAACTGCACCATGACACTGCAGGCAGGGCTCCGTGGCCCTGATCACAATAATATCTCAGCCAATGCTCTAGAATAGTTTGTGGTTACTGAAATGAGTCACCTGTCTACATATGACTGACATTATAAAGTCATATCTCCATATGGCTCATCAGTTAAGAGGCTGAGCAGCAAAGGAATCAAAAAAAAGATTAAATGGTTCAGCAGCTGAAACAGCTGCATGATGAAAGCTTCAATTATGCAGAAATACCTTCAAAGTTTAACTGAAAATAAGATTTCTATTTCCCCAAGAATAAGAAAACCAAATGATGTGCTTACTCAATGAATAATAGGTTTCACGTTTAACTATCTTTATCATATGGTAGAATAATATAAGATATATAATTTTGGGTGAAAAATAGAAAAAAACATTAGACAAAGAAGAAAATATGACAGAAATTGCACATCAAAAGACATTATTTATAATATTTTATAAGCACCACATATGGCACTTTTCATAATCACACTCTAACATCACAGTTCAAGTCAAGTGCATTTCAGCTGAGAACACCTGTGAAACATAAGTACAGACATTTTTCACTTCTGGTTCTGAAGACTTAAAGCCTTAATATAAACATTATTGGAAAAATTAGGCCCACCTCTAGAAAAATCTCCGAAACCCACAAAGCTGATGTCAGCTCTAGTAATGAACAGTACCCATGGTAACTCTTCGGTCATTTTGAGCCTTCTGGAGAAGGTCAGAAGTTTCTCCAACCCACAAAGAGAATCCCTCCAGCTCAGTAACACTTGCTCCTAATAAAGGCAGCCCAACAGCTGAAGAGTCAGGGTCACAAGGAACCTTCACACAATCATGTCAGGTCTCAGACCACAGCTGTTTTAAGGTTCTTCTGTCCTTATTCCTAAAGCTTAAGGGTACAGAGCACAAAAGAACAATTTTCAAAAATATTTTAAGAATATACTTTGGAGTCTTTACTAAGGTTATCTCACAACAGGCAAAGTCATGTTTAAGACATGGATGTAATTTAAAAAGAGAACATTAAAAGCACAAAAGAAATGGTGAGTCCAGCTGTAAGGTTTTTCTTGTCATTAAGTATTATTAACCTTGGTACAAGTATCTGAAGGGTACACACACAAGTACTCCTACAGCAGTTTCTTTCTTTCCCCTTGTGTTTAACTTGGAATTCAATTTATACTGAAAAAATTTGTGCAACTGTCCACATCTGAAAGACAAAATTGCTGCTTCACTGAGGCAAAATATCTAGTTGATGCATCAGAGCCATCCAAAATTATGAAAACAGATAATACACTTAAAAACCAGTTATATTTTACCACACCTTAAAAACAGCATTAGTAAAGAATGTGCTATATAGAGTATCCAAGAGCTTAATAACCTTGATTCATTAGACAACATGCATGTATTCTCTACCTTGTGATTTATGAAACTGAAAATGAAATGTCCAACTCTTGGCAGTTTCCAAGAAACTGCCTACCTTTTCCCCTTATATGAAGAATTTGTCAATTCAATATATTTTGTGGGGAAACACTTTATTACCTACTTTATATTTGTCATACTACCTTAAAAAGCCTGTAGCCATAATTCCAGCTGAAAATGCCAACTTCAGACTAAATAAGGCTAATGTTTATTGATCCTGTCATGGACCAGTGACGCTTCAGCATTGGAAATTCTGCTCATTTGAGTTGAGGATCACAGGATCCTGAAAACAAGTCCTGGAAGCAGATGAGGCTGGACTACAAAACATCTCTTCAAAGAATGATCAACAGCCACACTTTGCTATGGTAATCAGATCCCACAAGAAATACTCCAGCTGAGTACTTGTCAAGCTATAATGATCACAGAACCATGCAACAGCCTGACCTCTCTAGTCCAATCTTTCACGGCAAAGAGAGCCTTGCTGAAATTATCTAGCAGCCTGTCCAGTCACAGCTTAAAAGTCTTCAGTGATGGGGACTCTACAATCAATTATCTACCAATTCACAGGACATCATTCAACTTCTGAATGACAAAAACTGGAGTGCCATTCTCATGGCCAGTTACATTTCATTTGCTTCTTTACCTTCTGCACACACATAACTGTAATCCATTTTTCTTATTTTCTTATGCTGAAGTACAAGGCTACACAGTTGAGTCTTGCAACCAAAGCCATTCACTAATCCTTTAATTATTCTAATATCTGAAGAAAAATTTCATAGTACAGGTACAACCCAGAAAGTTCACACTATACTTAATTGAGTATATGAGAAATGAGTAATTGAGTAATTGAGAAATGTAATGAATTTTTTCACTATGGTCCATTTTGGATGACATAAATTGGAGATACTCAAGTAACTAAACTTGAAAAAACACTAATTTGGCACACACGTACTCAACAATTAGTCTTTGTCCTAGGCATGGGACATCCTGGTATAACTATCGGTTCCTTATCAAGTGAACATATTTTTATTGTAACATCCACTGGCATGAGATAAAGCTCTAAATCCAAACTATTTTAGACTTGCATTTCTACCACTGGCACCTACAACTCCTTTCAAAGGAAGGCAGCTATTCTTTCAGAAATATTTGTTTGTCTATTCTTATTGATACACAGATTGAGGAATTTTAATGACACCATTAAAATCAGCCCAGCCAACATTTTGTTAGCATTAATGTCTACTTGCAGTTCAGCTTTTAAGAACTTTTTGTAAAAGAAGATACAGGAGCTGCCATACAAATCTTCTGTTGGTCTTCATTCTGAGGCTCTCAATATGGATGCCTGGTATTAACTGGAACAATTTAGAACTGCAGCATAAGTGTTATGTAATATCAGAAGGGTCCTAAGGCTTTTTCAAAGTTCTCCCTAGATGCTTGTACAAGAATAGTGAACTATATCCTTGCAATGTTCACCAAATAAAGAAGTTACTAAAGATAGCCTTTTAAACTTAAAAAAAGTGCAGCAATAAAGGCCATTTGAACAGGTTTAGTACTGGCTCACAGCTGTGACTAAGTCCTAGCAAAATTAACATTGAAATTACTTTACTATCTCCCCCATGGTTCCAATTGACAGACAAGATAAATGCATCACCACTGTCCATTTTCTTGTGTCTGGAAAGGTGAAAGTCAGTGGAAGACAGTACCAACATAGGTTGAAATAAGGTCCTCCTAATGTCACTGATACAAAGTAATCAGGACACAATGATACAGAAAGGGTTCTTTTAGCTATGCAAAAATCTTCTGGCTCAAGGGATTCAATAGATCCAAGTATAAAGCGAGCACTTTTGCCTAGAAGATAAAGGCACTGAAAGCTTATTCAAATTTTAAAAACCTCTAAAATCATATTTTACAGTCCTCTAGTTAGGGCATTTCAACAGTAATATTCCAGAATATATTCAATGATTTCAGGATCTGGAGGCAAATCACTACCATAACGCTTATGGATAACCAGTAATTCTGCATCAAGTTCAAAATTCTAGACAAAACCAGAAGAAATCAAATAATTGTTAAATGAATTTTCAAACACTTTACTTCTTGTTTGAATATTAAAAGTTTCAGCAGGCTAGCTTTAGACAAAACTCCAAGCTGTTGCATTTGCATTTTACGCATTTGACATACGTATGTCAAATCCCTACTTGTACTTGTCTGTCACCTGAGATGATGCTTTTTTTCCCCCCCTAGGACAGAAAAACAACTGGGAAACAAGATATAAAAACAGCTTTTTAAGCTTATGTAGTTGGACTTTCAGCAGCCTTTTCAGTATTGACAGCTATGTAAATTCTAATGTAACAGCCTAGGTGCAGTATGCTACTGCACATTCCAATAATTCTCATGAGCCGCTTCAGCTGTGGAGAAAGCAGCCCGAATTTAATTCATTCTGGGAAGCAACGAAGACATGCCTGGAGGATTGCAACAACAGTTGACAAAGCAATTTAACAAGAGCTCTAAGTTCTACATTGCTTATTTCTCCCCATTTGCAGGGTTGAACAGGGCACAAGTTAATTGCTATTGCATTACAAAGAGTGTTTCACAAGATTTGCATAAAAGCTTTTTTTCCTGAAATGAGATTACATAATTTTGTTCTCCAACTATTCACTGCAATAAAAAAAATTGAAGGGTTCATGTGATACGTTTTTCCTTGGCAAATTCAAAACATATTTTGAGAAGCATGTTTATAAAACCTTCAGCTTTAAAGATCCAATTTGTACCACAGATTTTGATGGTATTTTTCCCACCTAATAAATGGCATTCCAGTGAGTATGCTAGCTAAATTAGATACTTTACACATCCCTGAAAATGAGAAAAAACCAAACACACTATAAACTTCAAAACTGTAATACTGACATCATTCACAACTCAGAAAAATAATATCAAAAGATATTATACTGGGACAGCAATTTTCACTCAGAAAATGTAGTATTTTATCCGTACATATGAAATAATCCAAATGTGAAATAAACACTACAAGTGCAAAAAATAAAACCCATAAAAGGTGCACAATGAAAATACCTTCAGATGTACTTGAAAACATCAAAACCTGTTCACCTCTTTCCTGCTATGCAAAAAGGTCTCTTTGCAGTGGCATGAAAACTGCTAAAATTATTACTGTAAAACTAGTAACTTAATTTACAACACATTAATTACATTCTAAATTTAGCACTACTTTTTCTTAATTACAAAAGTGTTTCTGCAATACCTGACAACAAGAAGAAACAAAGCTGCTTCCTATTCAACCTCTTTTGCAAGAAAGGGGAGGAGGGATAAAGGAGAGATCTCCAGTCACAGTTTTAGTTTCTGTACAGGGCTACTAAAAAATGCCAGCTGAGTGGATCTCTGTAGAAAGAGAAACAACACCATATTTAATCAAACTGATCAAAATCTAAATCAAAGAACCCATAGGTTATTGTGCAGAACCCAAAATAATTTCAGAATCACTGGATGATACTTGTTTTATCTATTTGTGCTTATCAGTTACAGAAGTGTTTGGTACTGACCTGACAATTGTTGACTTTGCGCAGCACAGATTTTACTCATGGCATCCACACCACTCACAGGATTTACATTCTACCAGAAACTATGGAATAGTCTATGCTAACCCAAGTGCTAAAAATACAGTCATTTGATACAGACTAAACCCACATGTTGCTCTTTGATATAGGGATACTACAAGCCAAAGCAGAAGCAGATGCTTATATGCTACTTTGGACAAAGGATTTCTTAGCTGAATTGAAACCAATTTTAAGATCAAATCTCATTTCAAATAAAGTTTAAGGTTCGCCTACAGATCCTTTGAAACTATATGGATTGTCCTTTAATGTCCTCAAATTTGTGTGTATGAACGTAAATAATAAATTTGATTCTAGCTCAATGAACAGACAAGACATTCATGGTATCCCAGGCACCTTTCCCTGTGCAGACAACAATTAACAAAGAAAACCACAAAATGTTCTACAATACTCTTGTAAGATGTTCTCTGCTAGCTAATCTAAGCACCTACTTAAAAAAAAATAAAAAATGGGTGGAATAGTAATTCACTGAAAATAGCCAAGGAAGCAGACTGGACAGCATCATAGAACAAAAGTAACAGGAATCCCACTAAATCTACTTCTTGAATTCTAATAATTCTAAAAAAACCCAAACCCGATCAACCAATCAACCAAAAAAAACCAAACCCAAACAAAAAAACCCAAATGAACAAAAAAACCCTCACAAACCCAAAAAGCACAAAAACCAACCACTCAAAGAGGTTTTAATAAGGTAGGGAAGCAGTTTTTCTGTTTCAGTCTAGGAAACTACAACAATGGCATGGGTTTTGTGTACACCTAGATTTTACCCAGGGAGAAGGAAAAAAAAATCAAAAGAAGATACTAACATTATAAAAACACGCTTGATTCTTTCCACACAATTGCACCAATTTTGGAAATTAAGTATTGAATTGAAATTTAAAGCTACTTCTTCAAAACTTGGTTTAACAATAATATGCTAACATATTAATCTAAATCATCTGCTAGGAGTTTTGAAACAATTATTTAGCATTCCCTTTTTTTCTAAAGATACAGTATTTCATTACACAAGAATAAAATATCAGCATTAAACCTTAGTAACACTTACACTATTTACAAGTGAATATTCTAAATGCAAAAAGACAAGGACTTTTGGTTCCTTTCTACTTGGAACTTGTTTACTTCAAAAAGTATTTCAGTTGTCTTCTGGCACTTCCACTCCAAAATATATTAAACAAAAAAAAAATCAAGAAAACACCTGCAAATTTACCTTGAAATTGATGAATTCCATATGATTTTATACTTATTTTCTACTCACCCATACATTTAAAACTGGTAAAAATCAAGAAAAAAGTTCAGGCATATCTCCAATTCCCCTGACTACAGACAATGTAAGGGTAGAGTCCGAGTGAAGAAGTGTCACATCTTTCTCCATCGGATTTCAGCAGCTCAGGTAGCACAGCTTCAGCTGCCAGGGCAAACAACAATGCTGCATTTATATCCATTCCATTTTCCTTACTTTATTACACCTGACCATCTTTGGCATACATCTGATTATAAAATCACTTACACAGAGACTTGTTCACATTCAACATTCACTTTACAGCTCAATTTTGTAGAAATTATTCACTGCACTACATAGCTCAATAGGCAGCCTGGTCGCTTTCTTATGGCATAAATTCATTCCACTGGCAGTGACTGTTATTGTTTGTGCCACATCCCCAGTCATCCCTCCTGATGCATCCCTATGCCACCAATTCTGTTTGGGAAGTCAGGTGCTAAGCTTAATCCAGCTGAAAATGACTCTGCAGAAATAAAAAGTTTCTTGCTGGCCCAGAGAACCAACCCCAGACACAGCACAGCCAGATAAACACAACCATCACGGAGCACATAGCAAGAACAAATAGCTGAGCACCAGTGAAAACCCTGATTTCCTGTTTTAGTCACAACACAGACTATCACTTGTTTTGAAGTAACTTATCACTGCCAGTAGAAGTAGCAACAAACTTTGGAGCCAGCTTAACAAGCTACAAGATGTTATGCTAACACAAAGAATAGGCAAGTACATAGACCACACACAAGATACCCTTCAGAAAAAGGCTGACACCCTGAAAGAAAGGCAAAAAGATCTTTTCATGCTTATGTGTAAGCAGTAGGCATAAAAGTAAGAGATTATATCATTGCCTTTGGGAACATAAATCAAGCCCATTTAATAGCACTGAAACTTCACTGTACATGTCACACAACTGAAGAGTTTGTACGTGGTTACACAGGGAGAGAGGACTGGTCAAGAAAGGAGTGGCAACACTTCTGTGATAATATTCATTACTCATCCGAAATATTAGCAGCTTTAGAGAACTCTTAACACTCCATAGACACTCTGCACCACATGAGCACTACCACTAATGGACACCAAGCAACAGAGCACACACAGCTCCTTCTGCAATGAGCTGCTGTGGGAAGGAGAATGCCACATTATTGTGGGGCCCTTCGGTCCCACCCATGTATGTTCCATGTTTCGCCATCCCAACTCCAAAATCTCTATGGGATTTATAGGTGACAATAACTCAAACAGCACATTGCATTCACCATGAAGGAACTCCATGCATCCGTACCTCAAAACAGAATGGATGACAGAACTAGAAGTGACTGCCAAAGCTGAGATTCTCAGGACAGGTAATCTGATAAAATAATATTACTTCAGTATTATTTTAACATTACTATATCATGCGAGAATAACAGGAATCACACAAGACTTTTTCATAGCTGTCCCCAAAGCCACATTCATAGAAGAAAACTACATTACCTACACAAATACCTTTACGTGAAGTGGGAAAGAGGGGAAGTTCACAGCAACAAATATAACAAAGGCTAGAAATGACAAAAGATAGCAGAATGAACACAGAAATAGTTGTATTGGTAGACTGCAAATGTATTTAAAGCTCCTTTACTATCCTTACTGTAATGACCTTAGCAACAATGCTATCACTCATTTTAATGTAGTAACAGAGGCAGAAGATCTATAAATACTGACAAATATTCGAGTGATATGATTATTAGCCCTCGAATTAGAAATTAAAAGGACTTAGGAGCCCAAACCAACTTTTGTTCAAGAATTTTAAAATATCATTTGGGATGCTCTAGCACGCAGAAAAACCCTGACAATGCTCAGGCACTCCCTCCTTCACAGTCCAGAAGGGAGCCTTTCCCCCATCCCTGGAAAATGACCTGAGGTGGTACAGAATAACCTCCAGGTCCTGGACATGCCCCTCCCACCAGTTAAATTTTACTGCAAAATTTAACCCTGTCCTGGCCAGAACCAGGACAAGTTGATTAAAATAGAAGAAGTAAGATTCCATCTGAGCAAGCTGATAATTATTATTATATAGCAAAAAGAAAAATACAATACAACCAGATTCTCAGCATCACCTTCTTTTTATAAGGACACCATCCTGAGTGATGGTGACTATGCTGAGGATCTAAGTTTCAACACAGCACTGAACTTGCTTTCACAAGGTATTCTGATCAAGATACAGAATAATATAAGCTCAGTCTGATGTTATGTTTATTTTAAGCCCTGAAAAGACAGAGTCAAGAAATATTATAAAACTGGATGTGTTCACCAAGCAGCTGCTAAGCTATTTACCATTGCTACAGGTGACCTGGGAACAGATCAGGAATCATGACTGATCTACTGCCCAGGCAATTTTTTAAAAAGCCTGAGGAAATAGTAAATAAGACCGAAACCGGTGCTGATAAACCTACATGGACTGTCTGCTGAAATTAGCACAACCTAAAGATTTTAATTTGCAAATCACATCAGATTGTACCAAGACAAAGTTTGATTTCCCTATCCCATAAACATGAACCAATATTTTAAGCATCAAGTTTGAGAAATTCTGAAATGAAGCAGAACACTCAATTAAACATGCTCAATGAATTGTAGGATATAAATGAAGTGCTGTTAGGTAGGCAGCTAGAAGTATATATTATCTGACTATGCATCAGAGAGATTACCCTGTTAGAGACAGCAGGACTAATTAGCTAACTGGGCACCTAACAGGGTTGTGGTAGACTACATTCATTTTTTCTAAATGGGAAGTTTTCTTTGTGGCTATATCAAATTCCAACAGGGACTCATTCACACAAGTCCTATGGATGGTCTTTTTCAGAAAAGACCACATGATTACAAATGGTTCTTTCCTGGATTAAAATCTATTAATCATTCTTTTGCATTTCTTCTGCATGCTATTAGCAACTGGATAATCAACCTACTTAAACACTTTAAGAGCAGCAGTAATTAAAATCTGTTTAATCAAATGATAATATCTTTAAATGTCTACAGAATGCTAATGCATGATCCACATACCAAAACTGCCATTCATTAAAGCCATCTCCAACACAAGCTCCTGAGGATACAGCCAAATTTACACCCCAGCGAGGACCCCAAGGTGCAGCCATAAAAGCCAAAAGGAGACTGTGACTGTGGGAACGCCAGGCTGGAGCAGGCTCCTGGCAGGACCTGTGACCCCACACAGAGAGGAGCCCAGGCTGGAACAGGTTTGCTGGCAGGACTTGTGACCCTGTGGGGGACCCACGCTGGAGCAGTCTGCTCCTGAAAGACTGACCCCCTGGAAAGGACCCACACTGGAGCAGTTTGTGAAGAACTACAGCCTGAGGGAAGGACTCATGTTGGAGAAGTTTGTGGAGAGCCATCTCCTAGGGGAGGAATTCCATGCTGGAGCAAAGAAATAGTGTGAGGAGCAAAGATCAACTGAGATAAACGTGAGGAACTGACTGCAACCCCCATTCCTTGTCAGCCTGTGCCACTCAGGCAGAAAAATCAGGAGTGAAGTTGCGCCTGTGAAAAAGGGAAGGATTGGTTGAAGGCATTTTAAGATTTGGGTTTATTTCTCACTACCCTACTCTGATTTATTTGGCAATAAGTTAAATTAGTTTTCCTGAATCAAGCGCGTTTTGCCCATGATGGTAACTGGGATGTGACCTGTCCCTGTGATCTCAACTTGTGAATCTTTTGTTACAGTTTCTCTGCCCTGTTCTTTTGAGAAGAGTGATAGAGTTGCTTGAGGCACCTGGAATCCAACCATGGTCATCTCACCATAGGCCATCACTGACACAGTAACAGCATAAAACCTTTTTTCACTTAACTTTCCATTTAGGACTCTGTTTGCTTAAGACAGCATGGAAGTGTACTTTGGGAAGTGGGACTGTGAATCAGAAGTTACTGTTTGATCATGTTTTATCCATATGTGCTGGTTGTTACTACTTTCAGTCACACCAGCTTTCAAAACCAACAAAAACCTCAACTCTCAGAGCCTTAAAATAACTATCTGTGAGATGGCAATACTCCCAGGTGTGGGTGTAACAGTTTCTAAGAATTTAATTGCCCAAAAGGGGAAGAGCTAACCACTCAATTTATTCCTCTCTGTATCTGAATGGCATTAGACTGACAGCATTCTTTATATGAAGATCTCTAACACACAAAAACTAAAGAAAAGTTGTGTAAAGGAAATGGTTACCTAGTTTCTCCTATGTAAAACAGCATGTTTACATTCTGGAATGGAACTATAATGTCACTCAATACAGCAAGAATTTAAGAACAATTTCCTTCAAATAGATTTCCTCTAGAGCTTAAAGCAAGTTGTTCAGCAGCTCCTACAAATCAAGCACAATTATATGTTGACCAGATATCACATGACTTTGGTTAGATTATTTCAGGTAAATGAAAAAATCACAGTTTTGAAGCCTTTAGCTATTAAGGGACAGAGAGAACCTGAAGACCTTGGAAAAAATGTTTTTAAGAATATTATTCAAGGACTGTGGAAGTAAGCACACCTATAAGCTGATGTTGTATACATGTGGTTCCCCATTAGATACAAAAAGTTCATTTAATAGATCTATACCTGTTTATTACCAATTTATCAGTTCTCCCAAAAAGAAAGCACCATTGTTCCACTCAGCAGGGAGGTAGGTATCTGTCAAATTGCCAAGAAAGTCTCAATTAAGGGAGAGGATGAGAGGCATAAAAGCCATGTCTCGTTTGTCCTATGACTCATGGCAGATTATTTATTGAAATCTGTACCTCACATTACCCCTTTTAAAAAGGGCACATTAAGCATATTCACCCTGCACCTTTTATTTAACCTATTAAGTCATAAATTAGAGGAAAAACTCAGCTCATTATGTTCTTTGTCATATTATTTTAAAATTAATCAAGTATGGCTGTGCATCTGCTATTGAGAACAACAACAAAAAAAATCTTATTTCAATATTCAGTTACTATTACTCTGCCAGGTAAGAAGTTCTGTGCAAGCTGGTTTTGTAACCCAAAACCCTGGCTGTGAGATGCCAGATACAAAATCTCTGCTAGTCTTTCCAGAGCCCAGTCAACAAATACATTTTGTTGCTACAATCACCAGGTAGCAATACCTGGTATGTGGGAAAGATTAATGTACAATCATACATGAAAGTTGTATTTATGAGCCCTATTTGTGCTACTCATGCACAAAGACACAACAAAATAAGGAAGAAAGAATATCACACTTCTGCAACAAGAGACTTCATGAGGAACAGTACAGTAACACCAAGGTCAGCTAGTTTTAGTAGTAGCAAACAACTTATTACTTTATAGCAAAAGCTAAGAGCTTGCAAGTACATCAGGATTCCACGATGTACTTATGCCGCAACAGGCATAAGAAGATATGTAGAACATACTTGTGAACTCCTCTGAATTCACACTTCAAGTCTGTGTGGTGCCCATTTTCAGGGAATATACTATGTTACATTGACAAGTTTATGTCAAAAAATGACATGAAATCCAGCTTTGTTGGTTTCAGTAGAACTCTTTTGAAGAAATATTTAATAATACCATACAGAGTTCTCATTCTCACCATTTCTGCTCTTATACTTATAGTCTGGTTTGTCATTCATTACTCTAGGGTATGTGATAAAAGGCAAAGAAGGTTGCTTAAAATTTTTGGTCTATAGATGCCTTGCAATTAGTCCTTAAAGCAGAGTCCTACACAAGCAAAAAGGGTTAATAATATGCACTGGCCCAAATCCAAACAGTTCAAGATACAGGTTTCCAACATGATCAAAATATTTACAATACCTTGTGTAAGCCAGAACAGTTTTTAAATATTTGCATATTCTAAGAATTTGAACCAAACCTGAGAGACATTTTCTTTTTGCCTTGGAGCTTATTACTGTGCAGTGTTACAATGGCCATGTTAGTTCTACCCCTATTTACTAATTAGGGCTGGGAACCTCCTCAAATATTGACACATCCTGTCCACCAAGATCCACAGGACTTTATGCAAGTGCACCAGTGGCTCAAGCACAATCCCTCACACTCCAAGGAGCACTCGTCAAGGCAGATTCTAGACCAACATCATTAGAGAAATTTGGATATTCCCCTCTCCTAAGCAAGGCACCTTAAAGGATAACCCATAAAGGAGCAACATTCAAGTCTTGTGACAAACTGGACTATGGAGACTGCGAACCAACCCCAGAATACAGCAGCTGTTTTACTGTCAACTCCAGGTTATTCTTCTCAACCCCAGTGAGCCAAGCAGCCAGGTAACATTCATACTACATACAGCATTCTATTCAATCATAGAATATTTAGCTTGATTTTTTCAGTTATATCACTGTTTTATTTCCAACTTCTTCCTTTTCATCTCCTGGGAATAAGTCATCATTACATTAGTTAAAAAGTCAGTAACTGGGTTAACTTGAAAAGAACCGTGTCACCTCTTGAAGTTCTGGGGATTATTGACAGAGTTTGAATTAAATCCCATGTTACAAAGAAGTTGTTAATCTCACAGACTAGTCTTAAATTCAAGCATTGGACATTTCATTCCAGGTCTCAGGTAACAAGAAAGTAATTAGATCGTAGTATTATTTTAAAAAGAGGAGATTTCAAGAACCAAAAAAGCACTCATGTATTACTTTATATGGGTGTTTAAAAACATATATTAAAAAATAAAACAACAACAAAAAATCTAATAACAACAACAAAACCCACTTTCAATCTGCATCTACTGTTCTCCTGGCTTATTGTGTGAGAAGATTCAGTTTTTTGAGGAGCGGCTACACTAAGAAAACCAGGAACCAACGCAAAAACAGAAAGCTACCTTTTAGCTACTATGTATTACAGCACAGATTTGTACAAGCACAGGCAACTTTTGACTAGCAGCACTGCTAAACATTTCATTCAATTCCTGCAATAAGCACAAAATTTTCTTGGCCTGCATTTATAGGCTATCCATTCAATCCACAGTCACCTTCAGGCTCATTTTAATCACACTCAGGGAAGCACAGAATTGACATAAGGACATCTTTAAGCATGTAGCTCACTCAGCTCTAGAGCAGGAAAAGGTGCCCATATGCTCCCCAGACAGACCACGAGAACAAAACTTCTCATGCCTGACACTAAATCATCCAAACATGTCACCTGGTAAAAATACCATGTTCACTAATTTTCAGACCACCATTCAAGTGGCTCATCACAAGAAAATAAAACAGACATCTACCCACTAGAAAAATAAATTGTCTAGGTTTCTTCTGAAAGCACTGTTTAAATACATTCATAGATTACAATGATCTAGACCACAATCAAAATGCCATTTTATTATGATGGTATTTCAAAGGCATAAAAAAAAAAAATTTGATCCAGATTTGTAAACTACTTCCCACTTGAGCACAGAACAGCCATGGCAAGGTGGCACCTGCACACCTCTCCTGCTCACCACACTGAAGCTGTGGTGTACCAGAGATGAGGGATCCCTAAAGTGATCTTTAAATGGATCATTTAAAATGATGTTTAGCACTGTACTAAACAGACATGCTCCTTATGCTAATATGTGCTCCTGCTTCAACTGATTCAGTCATAATTGGCAGAATATAACTATTATCTTTGAAGGCAAATTGCAAGTTTGACAAAACATAATTTCAGGCAGGTACAGGTATAAAACAGCCAGCACATTAGCCCTTGGTGCTAATAACCTTAATAGTAAAGAATGCAATTAACACGTTTTGACCATCTGAAACACAGCTGGCAAACTCTTTTAGTTATTGCTCACCTTTAAGCAGAAATAAAAGTCATAATGTCATGTGTGCCCACCCTGCCCAAGAAAGCAACAAAGTGGTGCTTTTCCACTGGTCTCATCACAGACATATGACAATGATCCTTTTGTTGCACTAAAATCAGAAGGAAAACTCAGTTGCTTACATAATGTAGCCTTTACTATGGGTATTACAATAATGCACTACTATTGTTTTAACTTTTAAAAGCAGGGAAAAGGTTTTTGGCATTAAAGAAGAGCTGAACAGATGCTGGCATTAAATCCAAATTAGCAGAAGGGAATCCCTCATCCACTCCCCAACAGCAAGAGAAAACAGTCTATGGCAGCCTTTTAGGCAGGAGGTCATGGAAGCACAACAGAAACAAAAGTGCCTAGCACATCCAAGGCTCATTTCTTACCCAAGTCAGGGTCAAATGATCAAACTTACACAAACCGGTACAGGAAACATGAGCAGTGGTGTACTAGTTTTAAATTACCCTAGCTAATCTATGAGTTTAATCAATTAATCCAAGCGTTTAAAACTGCAAGACTGCATTTAGTTTTGAAACTGTTCAGTTTACAAAGGACAGCGTAAGTCACTTGCGTCTTTCTGGCTTCCTTTACTGTTCAGGCAAAAGGATGACGGCTCAGAAGACTGAATCGATCAGCTTCTGAGTCACTCCAAGCAGAGACAGCTGAGAAAGACAGATAGACCAAGCCAGGCAGATTCCGTACACATCCTGTTCTTCCCTAACCAGGTAGCCTCAACGCACATAAAGAGATGTCTGTCTCTCACACAGACGTTTCGGTCTAGGAGATGAGGAGATTCTTTCCATAGGCCAAAAAAGGGAAAGTCAAGATAGAAGGCGGCAACAGCAAGACCAAGAAACTTGACTGAGCTGGGTCATTACCAGTACTCAGGAGACCCGAGCTGTTTAAACCCTCACTCTCCCCCGTAGAAACACCTCCTCCCACCAATTCAGCATCGTTACCTGCCATCGTCCGGGGCACCGAGATTTCAAAGCCGGGAGGAAATACCCAGCTGCTCAAGTTTAGGACTCCATCCTCGCCTTCTTTTCCTTCCCCCCAAACCAAAGCCGTCACCACCACCGAGTGGGTCACTAAACTTCCCCGAGCAGTGAGCTCTCCCCTCCTACAGGAACCGAGCCAGTGTCGTCATCCCTCGCAAGCCCCAGCCCTGCCCTTCCCCGCCTGGCGCCGTGCAAGGAGAGCT
>VZTN01022902.1:120483-136913 GCA_013400515.1 Erpornis zantholeuca | reverse complement strand
ACTGCGGCACGGGGAGCGCCCGCTCGGGGTGGGCTGGGCCGCGCTCGCAGCTGCCCCGGGCACGGGCTCAAGGACGGGGCCACCTCTGACATGGCACTGCTGGTTTGGTTACACCGCTGTTCGCGGAGCTACGCGGTTCTCTCCCAGTATCAGAACTGTTACCCCCGCCTTCGCCTATCTTTCGGATTTATTTGGTTTAGACAGAGGACTATTTCAAGTTCCAAGCAGCAGCCACCACGGTGACCTTCTTTCGTCCCCTCAGCCTTTGCCTTCTCTGCCACTAGTTTCTGCATTTCTCTCCCATCTGCTCTTCTCATCACTGCTGTGCCTCCAGCGTTGTCCCCGGGGACAGCCTGGTTTGAGGACAGCAAGAGCTCTGGATTACCGTGTAGGGCTGCAAAACAGTCCTAAGAGTACTTTCCTCTTGGCCATGTTTCTTATGCAAGTCCACATGTAATCAGATAGACGCCAAGTCTTCCTGTACTCTTTCACTCAGTCTGTGACTCATTAACCTAAGTTTTAAGTTCACTTAGATTAGTTCAGTAGGATTCTACGACCATAACACTGGGATAAAATTTATCTTCTAAATGCCCTTGACAAATGAATTTGAATTAAGTGCTATTAACATTACCGTGAAATTTGGTCAGGTTGGTAAACTTCCTGAGACTGAACATGATTTCTCCCTTCCCTACTCTCCTTTTCTTCACTCCTGTGTTGAAAGTTAACAGTTCATGTTTGAAAGGAGAAATCTTGTAATTTACTGTTTTTTACACTTCTGACCAGAGCTCCACTTTAGTTTCCTACAGTCCCCCTCATTAAACGTGAGATCAAGCTTTCTCTACAGGACACTACAAGGGACATATACAATCATAAATACAGCTTTTTCTGTAAGGAATTAAGCTTCTGTTTTGCCTGGAGCATTGTCAAAACTGGAAATTCTCCGTGCCAGAACACTTAGACTTTCTTCACTCTAACATCAAAACAGTCATTCATCTCTTTGTTTAGTCAAATAATGCTCAAACTTGTTCAAAGATGGAAGAAACAGAACAGGAATTCACCGTAAATCATAGCACTCCCCGGTAGAACAGAGTTCATACTGCGATGAAAGGGAATTCCAGTTTGGCAGAAGACAGAACCTGCAGCCTGGGGTGGACTGACACAGAAAATCCCCAACTATTTCACACAGAGTTCACTGAATACCACCACCTTGTGCCCCAAAATCACTCCACTGTGCACAAACCCAGTGCTGATTGCATCTGTGCTACTGCCTGGGAAAACCAGGGCCCACGTTCTTTTCTTAGGCCAGTTTGGGGACAATTAATGAAAAAGGAGCAAGAAATGTATCTTCAAGTCCTGAGTCTGGTGGCACAAACTATCGACAGTCTTTTAACAATGAAGAAAATATTTTTCAAATCAGCTATTCCCATGCATTGACTTCACTGCTTATACATTTAATATATATATATATTTTATATATAGCATATAATTATATATATTACATTATAATATGTGCATGGAAATAGTATACAAATTATTACTCTATTTACATATATTTTACTGTATTTCCATATATACACTTGCTATACCTTTTATATATATAAAATATATAATATACACATATAGGTACAATAAATTTAGCCCTTGTGTCACAGTGTAAAGGCAGTGTGATATTTTGGGAGACATCTTCATAAGGAATTTGAACTGGTTTGGCTTCCGAGGGAATGAAGATTGATCAGAAATGAGAAATTTACACAACATTTTTGTACAAACAACTAGACTCAGGTTTTTGTACAACTTGAGAAGTAACAATTGTGTTTTCCACTGTTCCACTTAAACACCTTTACAATTCAACTAGCATCTTTATAACTGCTATGAAACATATTTGTAAATGCTATGAAATTATAATTTTGAAGATAAAAAAGTAAAGGCAAGACTAGTAGTTGAAAAAAAAAATCTTACTAAAAGGCAATTTTTATGAACATCTTAATTTAATATTTGGAGTTTTCTCAAGGCACCACTTTAGGGAATAGTATTTTCAAGCTGCTGAGTATTCTGTTCTGCTTGCAAGATGTTTTCTATCCTCTTGAAACTTAAATAAAAAATGCCTGGACACCTTTGGAAGCTAATAAAACAATAATTTTTATCAGAGTTTTAAAACCACATTTTTAACTGTCAAGTTTTTACCCCTTTCCAAGTATAGCATTTGAAACCATTTAGAAGCAATATTATTAGAGTCACATTAGTGTATTTTTGGAATCAACACTATTGCTCCTCCTGTGAAGAAAGCAGAATTTGTCTGCACTGAGTTTTATACACATGCAGGTACAGTAATTTGACTTCATTACTTATAGTAACAGAGTTTAATGTATGTATAAATATATACAGGGCTCGAGGCTACATGCACTGAATAAATACATACATAGATGTGCTCGAAAGACTGCTTGGGGAAATATACCTCAGGAGTTAATAAAGTACTATTTCTTTCTATTTATAAAGTGTATATTAGCTTTATGTATATTCAAAGATTAAGTTTTTCTTGTAGTGAATTAAAAGAGATTAGTGGTCTAATTATATCTATCATCAGTGATGCAAGATCCCAGCATGATGACAGTATTATGATGCCATAAATAACTCACTTATGTAGAGAATCACGCTTTACCATATTAATCATTTTGGTTTTAGTATTTTGGTATTTTTTCCTAAGCATTAAAAAGGAGTTGTTCTCTGCACATTTTCAGTTATATTAAGAATGTGACATCCAGCAAAAGATTACCTTAATCTTTTTCCTTAGAAAAACAGCTGACAGTCTATCCAGCCCCACTGGTGAGCATTTGATTCAGACTGTTAGGAACAGGACAGGAAGTTTGTGGGGGAAAAAAAATCCTCTCATTTTAGATAAGTATCCCACGGTTATTTTTACTTTTAACACAATCTATTTTTAAATATGTTTCTTGTTTCTTCTGCTGTCCTCAGAAATTCCATGTGTCCTTATAGGCACTAGTACTTTCTCTGTAAAGAAATTCTGTCTCTTGCCTTCACGCAGAACAAATTTTGTGTTTCTTGACTGCTGCCATAACATTTCAGCATTCTCTTCAAACTCCTTCTCTCTTGCTAAGAAACTCCATGTGTTATACATCTTTGCTTACACTTTAACGTAAATTTAAATCCCGAACCATATTCTGAATTCAAATGTAATGCAGTTAGTGTATATATATATGCCAATCAATGACAAAGAATTACAGATTATGAAATTTACTTCCACTCAAATCAATCAATTTGGACTGTTTCACTCAATGTTTTCTCAATGGGAAAGAACCTTTCAAATAAAAGCCATATTCTTGTCTGAAATATTTTTTGTTGCCTCCTCGTTTTCCACATTACTGTTTTTAATTACTGTTTCATACTGTCCAGACTTTTCTATTTTACACCAATTGTCTATGACTATCTCAGATGTGAATGGTTTGCTTTTAACAGGTACAACATCAGAGAATAATTAAGGCTTTCTGTCAATAGTAAAGGTATCTAGGTCATCATCATAACTGGGAAAATTCAAATATTGAGAGCTTGCCTAGGCTTTGATGGCAACTTAAAAAAGCTGGAAAAAATATAGTCTAGCACACACAACTTCCTACAATTCAGGATAAAACAACCAATTTTTCCAAGATATTCATTCATATTCCTATTTCCTCTCAATAATCGAATTTTTAACAAAATTGTGGCTAAAGTCAGTTTTTCCCAGCTATCCACATTTGTTTTCTGCAGAGAAGACAGGAAAAAAGTTTCTGTTTGTTTGGGTTTTTTTTTAATAAGCCCTGCAGGTCAGCATAAATGGATACCTCTGCACCACAGAACACAAAGCCCTTCCCACTGACCCAAAAGCAGGAGCGAACTCTTGTCCCAAACAGGCATGGAATGTCAGTTCCCTTCTGTAATTTCCATCCAAGTCAACTGAACAGCAACTCCTTGAGGAACAGCACCAGTTTATAGTGACAGAGTAAAGCCCTTCCTTTACCAGAGATAAATGAGCTCTGCCTGACATGTCCTGCTGACGAAATGCAGAGCTATATATCTTCTGTGAAATGTCTATTGTTTTGTTGAGTTTATAGCAGGAAGTGAATCAGGAGACAGGGCCATTTTAGGCAGAAGTCCTATTGTAAAGCTAACAGTAATGAAGTAGCTTTAGGAATAATACTGTTTCTTTTATACTAATTAAATTCCTCAAGCCATGTACAGAAGCTATTATCTGGGAATCTTATTAATTCCTTCCATGTCAAAGAATTAATAGGGAGGAAAGTTAGTGCCCAGGAAGCAAGCCCCACTATTCAACTCTAACAATGAACTCCTTCTACACTGATGCCATTATAACAATTCCTGTAGCTGTTTAGAGCTTGTCCATTTAATTCTTCATACAATACTGTTCTTATGCCAGGGAGCACTGGAGCATATGAGGAACAGTATTTTAGGACTGAGACACACATTTGTATCAGCTCTGCCTGGGAAGTTATTATACCAGCCAAAGTCAGAACTTTTTAGAACTGTTATTTCTGATTTATTTTTCTCCCCTGAAAGCCAAAACAGTTTCTTTGTTAGATACATTTGGAGGATGATTGGCCCAAGGCCACAGTTAGTTAGAACTAAGAGCTTGTCTGCTTGCAGTCACAGAGATTTAAGCCCTCTCAGTCAGAGGTAACACAGGCTTTAACCTTTTGGAGAATTAGACTCCAGCAAAAAGAGATACCTTATCTCTGAATGAGAGCATCCACATGAGGTTTGTCATGTTTTATTATACATGTCAGCATCACTCCTGTAGTCAATTCCTCTTAGCTCCTGCAGCAGACACCTGCCTCAAGTGGGCTACACATCTCCCTCATCACCTCAGTTCCAGCTGATAGCAGAGCATGCCCCAGGCTCTTACCAGCCTGGGCACCACTTGGTACCATTAGTCTGTCCTATAACAGCAAGAGATTTAGTTAAAGATGCAGCAGTTGAACATTTTATCTCTGAGTAAGCAATTAAAGTTTCCCTTTCCAGTTTCTCTTCCTTGTATCTCGATTTTCACCTTTACCTTTCAACATCAGGTTACAAACCAGCATCTCACAGTGTGATATCCACATACCACCCTCTTCCTCCTCCCACAGAACTATTAGCTATGACTGCTTTACTTTCCTTGGCACTCTCCAAGTCTGCAGAAAAGCTGCTTTATGCACACTCATTCCAGCTAACACTAACTCTTTCCTTACTCAAATTCCTCCAGAGAATTTTTCAACGAGTCTTAAAAACAGACATCATGTAGCAAAGGAGCTTCCTAATTTTAAGTTTCTCAAGAACATTTCACTGACGCACACGAGGCCTCAAGTTCTGCATAGAAAAGGAGGAAAAGCAGAAAGGCTGCTCACTTACAGATTTCTTTTCCTGGGGTTTGTGTTGTGGTTTTAAGCCCAGCTGGAGATGAAACACCACCCAGCCGCTCACTTAGCTCCCTCTCTTCCCCTCTCCATACTCGTGGAAAGGGGAGGAGAATTGAAGGAGAACTTGTATGGCGAGATAAGAATAGTTTAATAATTGGAAGTCAAACAAAATACAATAATAATGGTTAGTTGTACTAGCAGTAATAACAATAACAACAACAACAACAATAATAATAATAATAATAATAACAGGGAAAAAATCACAATACAACTGCTCACTACCTGCAGACCCCCCTTCCCAAACCCAAATCAGCCCTGCTGAGTAACTCCCCCAGTTTACAGATTGGCCATGACATTCCATGGTGTAGAATATCCTGGCCAGTTTAGGTCACCTGTCCCAGCTCTGCACCTTCTCTCTTACTTTTGTGCACCTCCTCACTGACANCCTCCAGAGAATTTTTCAACGAGTCTTAAAAACAGACATCATGTAGCAAAGGAGCTTCCTAATTTTAAGTTTCTCAAGAACATTTCACTGACGCACACGAGGCCTCAAGTTCTGCATAGAAAAGGAGGAAAAGCAGAAAGGCTGCTCACTTACAGATTTCTTTTCCTGGGGTTTGTGTTGTGGTTTTAAGCCCAGCTGGAGATGAAACACCACCCAGCCGCTCACTTAGCTCCCTCTCTTCCCCTCTCCATACTCGTGGAAAGGGGAGGAGAATTGAAGGAGAACTTGTATGGCGAGATAAGAATAGTTTAATAATTGGAAGTCAAACAAAATACAATAATAATGGTTAGTTGTAGTAGCAGTAATAACAATAACAACAACAACAACAATAATAATAATAATAATAATAACAGGGAAAAAATCACAATACAACTGCTCACTACCTGCAGACCCCCCTTCCCAAACCCAAATCAGCCCTGCTGAGTAACTCCCCCAGTTTACAGATTGGCCATGACATTCCATGGTGTAGAATATCCTGGCCAGTTTAGGTCACCTGTCCCAGCTCTGCACCTTCTCTCTTACTTTTGTGCACCTCCTCACTGACAGAGCATGAGACAAGGCAAAAAACCAGTCCTGGACTTAGGATAAACACAACTTAGCAAAAAACCAAAACATCAGCATGTTATCAACATCATTCTCTTTCCAAATCAAAACACAGCACTGCAACAGCTACTGAGAAGAAATTAACTCTATCCCAGAGTACTAAATTGTTCTGAAACCACAACACTTTAGTACTGATAATCAAAAATCCAATCTTAGTATATTAGAATTCCATGTTATTTCAGTTTTTTTCCTTAAAACTCCCTTTACATACATAGGTTTTTCATATATTAGAAGTGAAAATATAATTAGGCCTTCAAACTTCAACCTCTGCAAAAAGCCTGTCAAGAAAATGAAATGAGGAGAAAGCAGTCTCATGTATATAATCACTACTGTTTTTAAAAAGAAAATGGAATGATATCAGGAAGAGAGAGTCACTGTGTTTGCAGTGTCTTTGAATTCTTGCTCTTTAAAGAGAACACTGCATGATTAAATTCATGTTTGGGTTCAGCAAGCTAAATTACTAGTAATGCACTGGTTGGAGATAAAACTGTAAAATGTGGTATCAACATTTGAAACCTTAATTCTAGCTCTGAGATTATGTACTACATACTCAAAGATTCCTGACAGGATTTATTTCCCTTTTTTCCCCTAGTTAGTAATATTTTGAAGCTTTTATTTTGAGGCAGAAATGATAATTTACTAGATATTTTACAAAGATGTTTCATTCTCAAGGGTTTGAAATATGCTTTTTCAACACTACACTAGGCCAGAGAGAAGGATTTGCATGTTTAGAATTGATAGGTCTGCTACAAAAAACGTTTTCCATATAAAGTACTTCTTCGCAAATACTATATTTTACTTAATGTATCTGCTATATACTGGGACAGAAATCTTTGAAAGCAACAGCAAGATTTCCAGTCCTGACTTCTGAAATATTAAATACTGAGGATGCAAATGAACTGACCCTTTCCAAGCCAGTAGAAACTCCTGAAACAACTGAATAAGAATATTCAGTATTGGTAATTCTTCAGGTAGTGCCATTACTATTTTGTGTTGTTAATGTCCGTGCTCTGAAGGCCCTGACTCAACTCATTGCCTACCTGTAATAACAGCAGAGCCAACACAGAGTACCACCAACAAACTAGTTTGGAAAAAGATTATTTAGATGCTGTTACCAGTATTGGGTCATTATGAAACTACAGCTAAAAGTATCCCACTTTGGATCCAGTCTCCAAAGCCTTCCACAGCAATAAATCCTAATCACCCAGACCTGGATTTGCTATCATGTTAAACCTTCCCAGAAAGGATTGCTACTGTTGCAATAGAGGAATACCACAACAACACATTCTCTGTCCCAGCCACTACACAAATTAATCACAAGCACTGAGAGAAAGCTTCATTTTCCTTCTATCAGAGCATCCTTGTTATGTTAACTGTCTGATAAATATATAATCATACTACAGAATACTTTTTTACTACAGGCCCAAAGTCCCTAGGGCTGTTATTACTTCCCACTTTATCCCTAAGAGGCAGTTGGGGGTAAAACCGGAAACATCTGGCCACTAAATATCATGTAATTAAAACAACACTACTGATGATTAACACATCTGACTTACACATCTACTTAAGAGCAGCTTGCCTGTCAAGACCCAAATATTCAAGCAAGACTCACAGTCAGGAACTGAGAAAAACCGAACAACCCCCACCACCATCAACAAACCCCACACCAAAAAACTCAAACAGAAAACCCCAACCCCAAAATATGAGACCTGGAATTTAGCTGAACTTTACCATCCTGCAGTGATCATCTTGCCTTTTCCTTATTTATTTCAAGAGTCAATTAGAATATGCTTTTGTAGAGGCCAGTGAGAAGATTCAAGTCTGATGAAGAGAGAATCAGTTAGATTTTATTTTAATGGAATATACAAAATTAATGAAGATTAAGCTTTGAGGAACTCAGTCTACACATTTCACTCTTTACTGTAAGGATAAACCCCAGATTCTGTGTAGGGACATTGGTCAGCCCAGCCCACATCTACACTTCTTCCCCAACACAAGCTGCTCTTGCCAGATTGTGTTTAACTGTCCCAAAGACCACGGTTTGCTGCCCTCTTCCAGGAGGACCTTCCGGAGCAGGCAAAGTGGTGCAGTTGCAGGTGGTCTGGTTTAGGTGTCCAGGAAACTAAAAACCTTTGGGAGAGTTTAGCTTTACTTAAAAAACAAAAAAAAAAAAAAAAAAGGAGAGAGGGAAAAGGAGAATAAAAAGAACCAATGCCTGTTACCATTCATAAATGACTACCCAATATCTGGTAGAAAGTCAAGTGGAAGCAGCAGCCAATCACAGACCCCACTAGTTTATTTATATGCTCTGCTGTTAGAAGACTGAAATACCCACTTTTATGGTAGCTAATCATCACAACTGTTGTTATCATAGCTACCAGAAATAGCTTGCCATGTGCAACAATATTTTTGTTAAATAAAATATACAAAAATATACAGATATTTGACTTATATACATGCATAATTACATTGAGAGGTTCTGCTGCAAATAAAGATTTATCATCAGCTTCAAGCAATGAGATTTATCACAGTCTCTGGTTGCTCTGTTTTTCACAGACATGCACTATCTCAAAATAAAAATTAATGGCTAGTGAAATAGTCTATCAATATACCATTGAAACACTCCCATCAAACTTCCTCCTACTTCTAAAGAGTTAGCAGCTCAGAACACTTAAAGGAAATAAACCCCCCCAACCCTCAGCATATAAAGACTTGCTTTTCAATTTGTTAATACTGGTTGTAAATCAATAGCTGCATTAACTGGCAACAGCCTCAAGTACATATACTGCTAATTTTTTCTAGTTGCTCTTCTTTTACTACAAGAGTCTGAAGCACTTTGAAAACATTAATACTTACCACCATTGCCCTTTTACAGAACCCACAGCTCATTTATTATAGGCAGGAAGGGATAGGCGACTAGAGGAAATAAATACTATCCAGAACAGCAAGGAGTTTCTTTCAGAATGCGTATTTTGAGTTGTGCTCTTTATAAAGAAAGTTCTTAACCATGATTGAGAACTAGTTTATACGAATGATATAAACATTACTGTATATACATACACCCTCTCTATGTATTGTTGTAATAATAATCACGTCAGTGTATGTCTAGTACAGTTCCTGGGTTTTGAGTGTTTGTTTCACTTTTCAAAGGCTGTATTGTCTTCTTTAGTATTTCCTACATGCAATGTAGCAAAACACAGGGATCTGTTCGAAAACTGCAAGTTATTCTTGATGTCCTCCTACCAAGAGTGCAGCTATTTTTTGTCATCACTTCCAGGTGGTCAATACAGGCTTTCCTGAATCTCTTGCACGGCTTCCTTTGACCCCCATGGACTGCCCAGGACGACTCCGCAGGTCACGATCAGTCCCATCACTCTGCGCCATCTCTTCATCATATCTGGAGATAAGAAAACCCCTTCAGTGCCTTGTCCTGCTACACAAACAGCAATGGGTCCTGTATATTCTGGTTCTACATTCTATTCTGCTTACTATCTAGAACTGGAGTTTAACCCAAGCTGTTCTCCCCACAGCTTTATGCAGGCATAGCATGACATGCAGCTATGATTCTACGCATCCATAACTTTACAACACAGGTCACCCGAAGTGTTGTCAGCCCCTGTTTGAAAGAAACAAGTCATCTGGCAGCTTTAGTTAAACAACTGAGTTTGAAATTTCGTGCTTGTGAAATTCCCCGTGTACTTCTGTGGGTCTGTGGTTAAGCACAACATCTGACTGCTGCCAGTCTAAATAACTCCTGAGCTATTGCTTCAAAGGGAGAATTGTTAGCTGCAGTGTTAAACCTCCACTGTTGCATCACAGAGTGAGAAGGGAAAGAATGAGGTGAACTGGACAGCCTTGTGATCAAACAAAATGCATTTGATGACACATATTTGATAACACTTAACCACAGTGATGAGTAGTTCTGCAAATACCTAAATCCATTATAGCCTCAGATAACCTCAGCATATACTGACCTTTCAGCTGCTGTGCAAATTCCAAGCAGAATTTGGTTATAGATATGTAATTGCAATTAACAAAAGATAATACTAAAATATTTTGTTGAAGAATTGTAACATATGCTTAGTTATACTGCTTTATAGGTATTCACAGCTGCCATGTATACAGCATTTATGAAAACTTAAATCCTAATTTAAACCACTTATATTTAACTGCTTTCACTAGTACAGAGAAAAAGTATTTGAGTATGAACTAGTGGATCAGCTGCGTACATAAAGTGCATTCCTGAGCAACTGCACCACTAGTGATATAGAACCTATCCAAAAATTTTCTCAAAAAAGACAAGAAACTGTGTCAGCAATGTGGTATTTAAATCAGTGTTCTTCTGCATAAAACCAATCAATCCCAGATAAATCTTGCAGACACTCCAATATGAAAATTTCAGTTTCCTTCATTTATCTCCTTATAATACAGATAGAGGAACTTAAAAAAATCTGACAATTTTATTATTTATGAATTACAGGATCCCAAGAGGCATTATTTCTATGAACTGAGAGAAAATTTGCATCAAATAACTTTTAAACCAGAACCAACTCTTTCAACTGTTTAGGTACCATCTATATATTACCCTGAATACAAGTTCTGCACATGAAGAACACAAGCATTCTCTTTGCTTCTGTCCCTCAATTGTAGGGACTAGGAGCTCAGAAGATGCAAGCAGGGGCTTATCAGACAACATTCTCTCTGGACATGTGGCAGGGAACTCTGCTTTAATGCCCTCCCACCTCCAACACAGCTCCAAAGAAACGAAGTGGTACTTTCTGCCCATTTTTCATATCAGAATGAAGCTCACCTTATCTTTTTGGTCTATGCTACACATCAAAAAAAGTGAGGTGACAGAAAAACACTGGCCTTTATCTGAAACACTGATAAAACTTACAAGACTTCATAATTGCCCAGAACCTCTTTTGGTGGAGATTTATTCCATTTGCAGTCGGGGATCTCCCCATTAGGCACAGCAATGTTAAGCGTGTCATTAATGAGATTATACTTCAAGATGCGATCATTAGCAGTGCTGGAAGTAAGAGAAGGGGAAGCATTAACCTACAAAAGGAAAAAAAAATCAGTTTTTGGAGTGGTATATAGTTCTCTAAACAGCACATGTGATGACTGTGTGTACCACATGGGAAATTGAGCCTTGGTGGCTCAAAGCACATCTCTCAGTTCCTCAGACACTGGAAGGAATTCCCCACTGGGCATTTTTCTTTTTACTTAGACAGGAAAGTATCACTCTGTTAAGTGTCTGCAGTGTCAGCCTGAAGATTTCTGTTGAGATGAGATTAACCAGGGTGAATCAGACCAGACAGAATTTTTGCTTAATTTTCTGTTTACATGGTTACAAACCCCATACATTTGAGTGCTTAAAATTTGCCCAGTTTACACGAACAAACAGAAATCTGTGTCTCTCTTCTAGGTAAACAACTTTTCTCTAAGTTCTTATCTGAGTTGTCCCCTGTTATACTGTGAGCTGGAGACTGCTCTCTATTTGAAGCACTACACTGTATCTTTTTGCAATCAAACCAGGGATTCATTTAACATATCTCTGTTCCACATTTATTTTGGAGAAGTGGTATCAGAACAATAAACAGATCTTTTTTTTTAATGAAGTTCACTTTGAACCAGATTGAGAAGGAAGAGGGATGGATAAAATTTATATTGAACATACAGATCTGAAGTCAATACACCAAAGAGAAATTTAGGTAAAAAATAAAAAAGCTTTCCAAATATCCTAATTATCCTTTGTATGCCCCTTTTGTTTCCTCTCAACCTGTGTCATTAAGGCAATGACAGCATTTAAAACTTAAATATGATGTAATGCTCCATCAAGTCAATGCCCATTTTCCCGGTACTGATCCAATATTTAACAGGACTGCTATTCAGACTGCCTCTGAAGTTTAACTGTATGGATGAACTGGAAGACAAGGCAGAAAGCCAAAAACAAAGAGAAATGCCAAAAAAACAGGAAAGAAAATCACATGATAGCTTGGTCATCACATGACCTATCTGATTTTCCAACATTTTTCTTAATCCATTTACTTGATAAACAAAAAATATTGTTTAAAAAGAGGAATGACTACATTGAAATCTACTTAGTTTATTCTGTAAAATGAGAAGGAAATTTTCTTCTGTATTTTATATAACTTTACCTCAATTAGCCAGGGTTTAAGCTTGTCATCAATGATAATGTCATATCCATAACATTCAAAGCAGTGTTTATCATTATTCATTACAGGCTAGGGAAAAAAAATAAAGGACATACGTATTAAAAAAAAGTAATATGTATTAAAATCAACTCCTCAGTAAGCAACCCAATTACACACTTCCTTTGCTAGAAATCACATGTGATGACATCGAATCTTCTACAACACTTTTCACTGTTGTAACTCAACTATAACCTTGCTAGCTAGTAGGTTCAGGACTGCCTCTTTTTTGAGGCTGTATGTAAGTATTTCAGTCCTCATGATTGCATTGATGCCAAGTATTAAGTTATGTTAATTTCCCATTATGTTTGCTGTGTGAAAAAAAAGTGTTTTCATACTTTGCAAAAGTAATAATTATATTTAAAGCCTGCATACATTGGGAGAAAACAGAAAGTTTGAAAATTTACAGCTTCCCATAATTGTGAATTCTTTCTAAAGTTGAAAAATAAGACATATTAAAATACATTTCTTTTATTCTGTTGCTGTAACTGTGCAGAAATTTTAGGTCAACCAGTTACAAAATAAATTTTAAAATTATAATTACTCAAGGTAACTATAACCCCAAAGGCAAGAGAGACAAAGAATCAAGCTGTGCTTAGATGCACATCCTCTAGAGAATCAATAGCTTCCCAACATCTACTAAACATTTGCAGTATGCATGGTATAAGACTTTTCTTCTATGTGAATCTCATTAGATCTTTTAGAGAAAATTTGTGAAGGTTTGTGAGATGCTTTCCCCATGACTAATAATGAAACTTTTCATTTCTTCAGGGACTCAAAGAGGGAAGGAGGAACAAGCATCTCATTACATGTGCCATTGCCAGAAGGACAGAGGAACAACAAATTTCATGTTCCATCATTCTCACCACTTTTCTAAAGTTCTGCTAGCATTTGATTACATCCCTCTCAGGTTATCTTCAGATATGACTGCACAGCAGAGACCAGGTTAAGCCATGCTTCCCCACCTCCCACTGATGCTAGCTGCACGACCTTGTCCCTCTTTCTCGTGCTGATTCTGGTGTTCATCTGGTCCTTCCATGACTCAGCCTATTTCCCTGGCAGAACACTAAGCCATCAATAAAGCAAGGTAGTAATTGTCAGTTCAGTGAGCTGATTCAGCTCTAAATGGTGCCAGGACCAACCCAAAAGAGATGACAAGACAATGTACTTGGGACCAGGAGAGTCCTTGGCAACTGTGAGCTCCTCAGTTACCCCAGCTGACCCCCAGAGTGATACCTGCCCTGTAATATGATCACAGAATATTACCCAACAGCAGAAAGTCACTCAAGCAGAGAACTGGCTCCTTCTTTCTTTTTATTAAAATAAGAGTTTATGACTTGTGTACAAAAGAGGTGAAAGTACATTATGTAACTCTGATGAACTAATAGCCTCAGGTTCCCTTTGCTAAATTGTCCTCCAGAGATTTTTTTTTCTTTGACACATTTGTTATTGCTGGAATGACGTCATACATTTTGGCAGAACTTAATACTATTCACAAGGGCAGTATCGAGTCATATTAAATAGTTCACAAAGCCCTCAAGGAATGAGATTCCTTCACTCCTTCAAATACACAGGCAGCTCAACCCACTCACCCGCCCAAGATTCAGTTTCCTCATCTCAAGCAATATCAGGAAATCAAGAGGTAAGAGAACTGCAGCAATCAGCATCAACACCATCACCCAAAGAGCAGAAAATAGATGTAGGGGTTCTAATGGCAAGCTCACTTCCATGGTTATTGGAAGCCTGCAGCTGGAATGCTATCGCTGGCAGCCTTCCAGGAACAGCACTCACCGCAACAGCCTTCAGGGACTGCACAATTATCCAGTGGATTTCATCAAATAACTTGTTGGTGACTTCCTTTCCACGGGTGCTCTCCAGATACAGGCGTAAGTTACTCACTGTCCACTTGCCTCCATGGATATGGTTGTAATCATCCTGAAGAGTTAAGGAATTCACTCAGTCTAAGATTTTGAAGTTGTTCAGCAGGTTTTTTTCATTCCCACAAAAAGTCCCCTTATACTTACAAGTATTGCTTTAAAAACAAACCTGGCTGATTGTTCTAGGAACTTTATGAAGATTTCAGTTTTGAACTGCCCTCTACATAAACAACTGCTTTTATTATATATTTTTTTATTTATAGCTGTAATATGCTTGTATCACACATTGCAAATCAAGTAATGAATCTTTCTTGGGAGAAAAAAACCCCAATGGGTATTTTGACAGTTTTATAGTAAAGTATGAGTTATGATTTGGAAATAGAAGTTTTAAGATGTGAAAGAACTGAATGTCTTCCTCCTCTAGGGATAAGGAAACAACAATTAATGAGTAATAGCAGAATTTCACTGATGGTAGCTGTTGGAAAATGCAGCACTTTAAATATATAAACACGGACAAACACTTTCAAGTACAACTTGTCTGTTCCCTGGTATCTTCTTAATGGTGCTACTGATAACAATTACATTCAGGAATATAGTGAAATGATATCTGAATTGTTTGTAAAAGTTAAATCTTTCAAGTAATTTAGTACAAAACCCCATTTGGTGTTACTGAAACTGAAGAGGGGAAAACAGGAGGTTACCTTATGTTCTCTTTTCAGAGGCAATCAAGGCTCTGCTTTATTTCTCTTTAAATGGAAAGACAAGAGCAAAGTGAGGGTTGTTCATAACTGATGGAAAGGCACATGTTCAGCCCTCAAGGAACCTCAGGACAAATGTTTTGTCCCTTTTTAGGGGTTCTCCTCAGAGCATTTCTGAGAATTAAGGATTGTATGCCTGCTAAACTATAAAATTTAGAATGCATAGAGCAGAAAAAAGCTCTCAGAGAAACAAATTCTGTCATCCTTTAGGACAAGGTCAAAGAAGCATCTATCTTTCTCCTACAGCTTCCCCACTAGTAAATTTGGAAAACTGGACTGTACAAATAAAGACCTGAAACATGGTTCTCAGGATTTGCTCCAGGGAAAAAAAAGTCTTGAGACCAAATTCCAGCAAGGGAACAGAGATCAAAAGTTCAGCCCTCTTTGCCCTTTAGAACAAGTACTCAAATCAAAATAGATTGTAATGGGGTAGAGCTTTACACAGTCACAGTTGTTTAATTGAAGATATTAAGAAAAATGAAAATAATTATGTATAAGAATTATTGTTGTTTTGTTTGTATTACACATGCATTTTCCATAATTTTTATAAATCACTGACATAATTTATTATCATAAATTTTTATAAATTACTGACAGCTCGAATTAGGTACAGTTTTGGAAGACTAAAACTGTACAGTCTAAACGCCTCCAAAGCTACAGGCACATTTAAAAGAGAAGAACAAAAAGGATGGGTAGCACAGCTTTACGTTAAACTTCTCTTATGCCTTCTGCAAAACTAAACAGATATTAGTTGTTTACAACTTAAAAAAAAGCTTTTCAAATATTCTACTAATAATTCCACATTTTTAGACAGCTACTTCTATATCCATTTCTGTTGTCCTTTATTCTAAGTGACCTCACCACCATGTTCGCTTCTTTCATTTGGGAAAAATCTTGAAGGCAATTCTTTAACTAGTAGAGAAGATGGAAGGGTGCACAGTAACAAGACAGGCAATGTATCAGTGCCTCACATCTTCACTGCTACTGGCAACAGCACCAGGATTTATTCTCTAAGTTGTATGGGACCTGCTTTCACCATAAGTAATTCTCAGTGTGTCCTG
>VZTN01022902.1:109374-120457 GCA_013400515.1 Erpornis zantholeuca | reverse complement strand
GAAGTGCAACAATAGAGTTTTAATTACTGTACCAGAGGCATGGTTTGTAAATCACAGACATCCGCTAACAACTCCAAAGGGACAATCATTATCAAGTCATTCAATGCTTGGGAAGTGACACTTCATGCCCATCTATGTCACCCCTGCCCCACTAAGCTTCCCTCCCCACTGCTGAATTTCAGCCTAGCTTGACATAAGGAAGTGCTGTCAAAGCTCTCATGTTTCCACATGAATATCAATGGCAAATTACAGGATAGAACTGTTCTGCAGGCAGAGCTCCAGCTTTGTCCATGCAAGAGGAAGCCACCAGATGGCCAGGCAGCACTTATTTATCTTGAGTTTACAACTGCACATTCCCTTTGTTTCCCACAGAAGAAAGGCGGGGGCAGGAGGTTGGGGGAACATTGGAAGAAGCTGGAAAGTCCTGTGATGAGTAAGTGCTGGAAATAAAAAATTGAATTAACTGCCTGGAAGAGAGAGAGAGGGAAGGGGAGATGAGGAAGGAGATATTAAGCTACTGTTATAAAGTACATATCTCCATGATCTAAGGTCATTAATTTCATTGTTCAATTCAATAAGTGAGCATATTGGCTTTTAAATGAAAGGAGACCTGAAGAACACCCCTGCTCTCAACTACTGTGAGTCAATACTGAAAATACCACACTCTACTACAGAGCTGCAACTCATTATCTTGACTTTAGAGCTGTGGTTTTCTAAAACTTCTAAATTCTAAAATGTATTTATTTGTAAGCACACGTTGAAGGATTTTAACTGCAGGATGATGAAGAATATGACAAAACCCATTGATTCCATGGTTTTGGGGCAATTTAAGAAAATCAGTCTTGCCACAAAAGTGCATGTAAGAGCTCAGCACACTTACCCCATGTTTCTGAATGGCAACGTTTGTAAGATGTACAAACATGTTATCCAGTTCACTTGTACTTGGTGTGTACTTCACTGTGCAAAACCGGCAAAATCCAAGTTTATACCTTAAATGCAAAAAGGCATTAAAGTGTGTTAAATCCCTGTAAGAAACCAGGAAGTGAGCATGCTAGGATACCATTTACAGGTTAAACTTCTTTGTGCAACATGCACCATGTTATATTGACTACATTGGACATAAACAAAACACAAATACATGCATCCTTACATGTAACATCTCAGTGGACGATAGGTAGACACCAAAACATAGAGACGAAGATCAAATTTCTTTCCACCAATTAGTAAGGGATTGTTTATGTAGAGTGAAATCACATAGGCTTCTTTGGAAGACTGAGACACAAACCTGAAAAACACAAATCATGTCTCACAATGTGATATTTGCAACAATACAATCCCTGAAGTCTTTTACTTCTTTAGAAGTGTTCTGTAAATTTTGAGTTGACTGAAATCTTGCACCTTTTGCCAAGAAAATGTATAAAATTGTGGAGGTTAATAATACACACTTGGCACCAGGCATTATACACCAAAAAAAAAGCTGAAAATACTGTACAAGATGACCAAGATCAATTACCCATTTAAACTCACACAGTAGCTGACCAAGCCATTCAGAATGCAGCTCTACAAGCCAGCCTTTTTCCCTTGAAGAAAATTTAGAGCTTGGCAAGGTCCAGACAAGCAAAAAGGATGTAGTACATTACCTTCATTATTCAAAGTCTTGTACTACTGGAATATTTGCATTGTGCTTGGTGTGCAATTGCAAACCACTGTGAAAAGTTAATATAATTTTCAGGTTGTGACATTCTTCAGATTCCAAACCAAATGTGGGGAAAAATACTCAAGTGACATTCAGCCAGTCACCTGATCACAGGAAAAAACTTAATATTAGCTGTGTGAGCAAAACTTCTAGTCAGAGAAAAACATAAAGTTGCTAACCTGTTTCATCTATTTGGAAGGAGATCATCAACATGACATGTATGACTTTGTGTTCCAAAAAGAAAATGCATTTATTTCACACAAATTTAAAAGTGATTTAATATATATTAAACAATTATTGAGATTGCTGAGGGGAAGATTTTTCTCTTGCTTCCTGTTATTTAACTGTGAAGCAGAACAATTTATTTCTATGTATTTTTTTCCCCAACAACACTGAAGGCATTTTTATACAGAATATTAATTGAGCAGTTCTCCTCATACCAAAACAACTAGTATTATAACCTGTGGAAGGAGGAAGCGAGAAAGCAACTGAGATTAAATGCAAACCTAACTACAAACTGACAAAGCAATAATGATAATAATAATGGAGTACTTTCTCCATGCATCAGAAAATTAGCAGGTTGATGTAGTTCACCTAAATACAGAAAGTAAAAGTTTTAAGAACTTACGAAGATGTTTTGCTGTCTCGAGACCATTTTTTAATCTGGGAGAGTTTATTGATTAGAAATATTCCTTTTCCTTGAGCTTTGCCACAAGGTTTCATAATCCACGTGCTTGAGGGATTCTTTCTGAATTCTTCAACAAAGAGATTATAATCGGCAGGAAGCATAAAAGTCACAGGAACAAAATCTGAGTAAAGGGGAAAAAAGGTGTACAATTAAAGACACTATATCTGATAAGGCTATTGACACATATATACTGAAAAAAAAAAGTTCTGTATTTTCAGTTTTCCAGTCTGGCATGATCCACCTTCATTAGGACTCGTGTTGCTTTTTATCTCATTTACATCCTAGTTGTTACTTAAACAATAGCAAAATGTTGCATGATACTAGCTTCATAGTAATAGCTCTAATTCACGTTAATAGATTTTCTTCTTTCATTTATATGCTGTGCAATTAGAGTATTAGATATCATCCAACAAAACAATCAACATTTCTCAATTTCCTATATCAACTTCCACCATTCCATATCATGCTCAGTACAAGCAAAAAATCCCCTTTGGCTGTGTAATTTTTATTTCCATGTAACTCCCATAATTCTTATTTATTATATCTTATTCTGAACTCCTATTATTTGTCTTTGGCCCCATTCTGTTATGATTACCTAAAACCTAAAGAAAAGGATTTTTCACTTTTTGCTATTAGATTATTTTCACTTCTGTCCTTACAGAACTGTTTTCTTACATGGATGAAATGTTTTCATTTCACTTTTCCAAGATGTAATTCAACTCCCCATATCACCATTCTGTTTCACTTCAATGCTTTCTGACCTCCAAAACAGCTCTACTTTCCTCATTCCTGATCTATTCTTGGATTTGTTTTGTGGTTTGGGTTTCTTGAGTATTTTTTTTGGTCTGGTTTGCTTTTTGTTTTATTTTCCATCAGTCATTACTAGTTCCCCAACTTCTCCCAAATTTCTCCTCTGAAGCATTTGTTCACTCAGTTCTGTCTAGAGCCTTTCTGCAAAAAGTTTATTTTAGTTTTTGCTCCAGTGTAAGGTTTTCAGATAATGATTTTTCACTTTTGAATTAAAGAAACGTCAACCCTCTCTCATATAAAGTACCAGAGCCCTTTGGTTTCACCACTAATCTAACTGCAAAGTACCTTAAACTCACGATTTTCGCTCTCCAAAATAATTTTAAAGAAACCCCAAATGAATCAAACCCAAGAGAGGAACAGAGCACTTCAAGGTAGCCACTTTAATGTCATAACACTCCAGAGGTTCAGTGCTTCATGCACAAAAATGCAGGTTCGATTCCAGTTAATGACTACCTAAGAAAAAAGCTGAATGCTGGTAATAAAAACAACATACCCAAATAAATATATTTCCCATTTTCATCCTTTTCTGCAAGAGGACTTCCTTCTTTCTCAAGCTCTTTCCTGTATCTCTTGATGTTCTTTACCATCAAATCTTTTCTGGTCAGCTCATAGTGGTTTGGGAAATGATTGACAATTTGGTCATCAGAGAGGCGGTAACCAGTTTCCACACTGAAAACATTTCTGATGGTTTGGACACTCATCCTGAAACCAGAGACAGACACCAAAGAATTTCTCTCAAGAAACACACTTCAGGGGGACAAATTAGAGATATTTTTTGCTCCGATTTCTTCATCTTTTCTCTCTCTTATTTCTCTTTGATATTTTGCTGCAGTGACAATCCAACATATCCTGAAGTTCTATTAACAAAGCAAATGCAATCCTGCTGAAGGTTTAATCAGTCCCTCTACTACTACTGAAATCGGTGCAGAAAATGGAGACACTGGACTCTGGCTTGTTGTTAGTCATGTCAATTCCCAGCAGGGCCTAAAAATTACTGAAGTGCACCCAAATGCTAGAGAATCCTCTTTCTAAATTTGTTATTTCACACTCTCGAAACACACCTCTCCTCTTCGAAAAAGAGACTGCCTTGCTACTTGGAGTACAAAGGAATTCAGACATATGACTTGAAAACTGGTTAAGAGATCTTGCTAAAAACACCTGCAATGTTTAATTATATACCAGATGAAAGTGCTGCAGTGTCATCAAATCAGTTATCAACTACATTTTTCACAGAAGAGCAGGGACATAGATGCAAAGAATTTTCCATATTGGATGTTTTGATGTGAAAATGTAAGAATATTTCCCGAATGCCACCAATCTGCTACATTATCATTTCAGGAAGAAAAAAAGAAAACCCAAAACAATACAACCAGTCACACAGCAATTTCCATCAGTGTTTCCCCACTCTCCTGACTGCATTCCAAAAGCATGAGCAGATGACTAGATTCTTGCCCATTTAAATAAGTGGTTCACAAAGGGTACATTTGGCAGCACAAACTGCCATTCTGATGTATTTGACAGGAAGATCATAAATTGTTTGGTTTATTTAAAGAGTACTGTTTCTGCCAGTTAATAGATTACTGCACTCTAGGATAGCATTTCATGGTCTTATATTACACAAACACCAAGTGAGGAGATTATTTACTTTCCTCCTTTTACCACGATCTTGATCTAATTTCACATTGACTCTCAGTATTGAAATGTTGAATAATTAGCCTGAATATAAATCATTATCATGAAGAGAAGGAAAGTACAGTTTATTACAGAAGTCTGGACTCTGGTAACAGGGCAAGCCTCCATAACATTCATAAAAGAAACTGGTAATTGTAGCATACTTACCAATAAAAATTCCAGTCTTCATTTTCTGCCACCTGAATCCATCCTCTTTTTTCAAAGTTGTTTATTAGAACAGATTTTTCTATGTCAGTTACCCACTTCACTTTTCCTGCCATTATCCTAAAGCAGAATCAACCTGTTCGTAAAGAAAAGTTGAAAGTTGAAAACAGAGGATGATACAGGAAAGTCAAAGCAGAAGAAAAGTGGCACCTACAAAACACTTCCACATAAGTAAATTAGTTTAAAACACAATAGGCTCAGACTGAAACCCTGCATTTCTCAGCTGGACAACTGCACACAAGGACATTGGTTACAGGGACTTTTCACACTCCTCTCCTTTTATAAACAGGCACGCAACATCTGTCTTCCCTTAAATATACTACTGACAGAACCCCCTATTCTACACTGGCTAATGTTTAAAGAATCAAGAGTGGAGCACAGACACTGTATTGTTTCTAACTTATGAACATGTATTTTCCCTTTGTTTTGAAGCAGGAAAGTTCATCTGGATCATGTGGTGAATAAAAACCCAGGATTCCAAGAGAAATCCCTTGCATGCTCTATCAACAATCAAGATTTGCAGCACCCCAAGGGAGGAATAGTGAAGTTACTGCCCTTGCAACTGATACCATTAAACCCTTCCAGGAGGATTTCCCCGAACCTCAGGCTGTTAGAAGAGTGCTCACAAACTGCATTCCAGCTCCTGACACCAGATGGCACTTTCTGCATTAGAACTCTCACTTGCCCAGGTCAGCCTTTTGTTATGATCACTTGACAATTACGGCAGGAAGGGACCTCAGCAAGTCCCTTGGTCCAGCCTCCTGATCTGTGCAGGGTTAGCTCTGAGGTCTGGTCAGTTTGCTCAGAGCTTTACCCATCCATGTTTTCAAAAAGCCCCAAAGACAAGAGATAGCACAGCTTCTCTTGGAATCCCATCTCAGTACCTCACTGGCTCAATGAGAGGGGTTTCCCCCTGTATTTTTATTATTATTATTTACCCTACAGTTGTTCTTATTGCTTTCATTACTCTCCCAAGAACAAAACTGACCATGCAAAGGAGTGGGAGGAGAGCTGGGTTCTTACACACCCACATGTAACACCATCAATTGCCCCTTCTACACACAATTTTCCATTGAAAAGTAAATTAAAACATAAAATCACCTTTACTAAATGTAGTGCTGTAATTAATGAATGTAGTTAATGCAATTTCTGCATGTAACATGCTGGACTGGAATTCAAGGGGTCTTCATTATCCAGGACTAGACATGGAGATGTACATTTGCAACCGAGCTCAGGCTCCCATTGTTTCTTTCTGGGAGGTATAACCCTACTGGGAGTACAGAGGAATTCAGACATGACTTGAAAACTGGTCTAAGCCCCCACAGACTATTTATCCTGTCAAATCTTACAAAGTAGAAATGTTTACTAATGAACTTCAATTTTAGAAAGTTTAAGACCCACTTATTTTTATTCATGTTGGTAAACCAATCTGAAATCAAGCTTAGACAGAAAAGAGAACATGAAGGCTCAGGGTCTGTCTTCTTGTGTGTGCTTTTACACAACACCTAATCCTACAAGGTCATGATCTTTCTCTGGGCCCTCCAGATATTACCAGGACAAAAGTAAATGAAACAATTTATTTGTATTGAAGTTTGGATGACTCACCATCAGTGACTCACTAATGCCACACACCACCTTGTTGTGGTTTTAAAACCTCAGGGATTAGTCTGCTTGCACTACAATTGTCCCTTCAAAAGGCAATGCATTAGAGGCTACAATGGTATTAACCAACCACAATGTAAACTTTCCAAAAGGTTTTAAAACAACGTTCTTCACATCTCCAAGCTACCCATAAGGTTCACCAAAATTCAACCCTAACATTATACCCATTTCTCTGACTCCTTGATCAATTCACACACATGCAGGTGAGTTAAAACTAAATGAAAGCTAAACACTGGAGATAGCTTCTACCAGAAAAATAAGAAAAATTATAGGAGAGTAACTATTATCTTATTTTGGGAACTTGAGGCCTTACAGATCCCTCCTGCCACAGGAGGATTGAAAGGACAGCAATACAACAGCAGACTGAAAACTCCTCCTTGGTTTCTGCAGACAGTTTGATAATCTCAGATGATGTTTAAGTTATTCAATAATTACTGTAATTTTGTAAACAAAATCTTCCAATTTTGTATAAATTGATTACCAAAACCCACAAACAAGGACACACAAAAAATAACATTAAGCTGTACCAAAAACTTTTTTATTTTCAATAACATGATTTTAATACAGTATAATTTTCTACAGGAATCCTCTAATCTGCACCTATGTATTCTAGATAACCCGGTAAGATTGCACAAGATAGCTACACATTCAAACTTCTGGTCAGCTTAGATCCTTAACTTCACAAAACATCAAAGAACTGCGTAACATAGCCCTATCCTGCATATTTGTTGTAAGTCAAACCCTTCACAGAACACTAGAGCTCCCACTCAAGAGACAGTAGGTATGTGACGGAGGCACAGCAGGACTGCTACTTCTCCAAAACACTGCCTTTCCTGCCCGGACTGCTCCCAGGGGCAGCAGCCTAACCCCAAGGTGAGACTTCTTGCCCTGGCAGAAATTCACGAACTGAAATCCAAAAGCACCCTGGGTGGCTGCAAGAAGTCAGTGGTGCTAATGGCAGACGTTTCACACCGCAAAAGAGAGGTGCAGCCACGCCTGCGGCACCTGACCAAGCAAGCCCTACTTCCTTCTAATAGTACAAAATGTAACTGCGCTTCATTATTAAGTTTACTACTGGAAAATGCAGTTTGGCTGAACCATCAGAGGAGGCCACGAGGGCCTGCTGCGAGATTCCCAAAGTGTTAGGGAGGACATGGAGCCCAAGACTGAAACAAACACATGGCTGTGTGTGCTTGGGGGTGGGGGTGTTTGGGGTGATGGAGGGGTGTGTATGTAGTGTGGGGGGGGGGAGCGTGTATGTCTGTGTGTGGGGTGTGTATGCGTGGGGATGCGTGTGGGAGGATTGTGCATGTGTGAAGTGTGTNGGAGGGGTGGCAGCCATGTTGTGTGTGGGGCGGTGTGGGGAGCGCGGCGAGGTCGGGGCCGGAGTTCCCCCAAGGGACGAGAACGTGCTGCAGTGCTGACGGGAAGGCCCCGAAACCCGCCCAGCCACCTCAGCCTTGTTCCTGCCGCCTGGGGACGTTTTTGTCTCAAGGTTCTGCGGTGTCGGCCTGCCCCACCGTCAGGAAGCGAGTCCCTAACAAACACTAGTTCATGAGTAAATGGGGGTTTGTGAGAGGCCATGGCGTGACGAGACCTTCCTGGATGTTGCCAGAATATAAAACCCCCAGGGACACGCAGATGCCAAAGCTCAAGTCCGTGTTTGTGCCCATCAGGTGCTAAAATGTTCATCACCATACAGCTGCAGGAATAGCTGTTTTTGTATGGGTACTGTTTGGAGGAAGCATGCAAATTTTCACCCAAAAATTTCATCACAGAACCCGGACTGGTTTGGGTCGGAAGGGACCTTAAAGCTCATCCCATTCCACCCCCTGCCATGGGCAGGGACACCTCCCACTATCCCAGGTTGCTCAGAGCCCCATCCAGCCTGGCCTGGATACTGCCAGGGATGGGGCAGCCACAGCTCCTCTGGGCAACCTGTGCCGATGACAACAACAACAACAACGTGATCAACAACTGTAATTCACAGTGAAAGCTGGGAGAGAAAAACAGCACGTAACAAGTTACGGTTTTAGTTCCTGTGCAGAGAAGCCTGATTTACACATGCAAAATTCCTTACAAAAGAGATTATGTTAAGACACCTGACAGATATTAAGGTCACCGACATTCTGTGATAGGCTTGATACAAAACAGGAAGATACTACATAGGGGACTCCAGAGATCTGAAGAGTCTAGGAGGAAGACTCTGTAAGACAAATTACATACAATACTTAATCTGTCTCTGTAAGACAAATTACTCATGAAAAAATAGATACATTAAGACAGTAGCTCAAATAAGCAGTTTGCAGGATGTTGGAATAGAACAAATTCCTAAGGGACTTAATTCCCCAAATAATCTGAACAGAATAAACATACTTTATGATTTGTCAGGTAGTAGGCTGTTTCAAGGATGCAACTACAAGGAAAGAGTTAATTTAATAATTCATGTAACTGGAGCTATTAAATATTCCCTAGTTTAGCTATGAAAGCAGCTGCAAAATGCAGTGTCACGTGCATGGCCACGTGCAGTGGAAATTTCCTAGCACAACAATACCTCTGGCAGCAGAAGAGAGCAGCCTTCACGCCTTCTTTCGATAGAGAAGGTACGTCTGCTGTGGTGGCTGACAGCAGGAAAAGTGAGCCTGAATCTTCTTGCTTGTCAATCCTTTTTTGTTCCAGCATGCATCATGCCTCAGAGGAAAGCTGAAAGAAAATACACTTTTTAAATGTATTAAATATTTCACTAAGGACAGGAATGGTTGGTTTGGTTTGTTGCTTGTTGATTTTTAAGAGCCTTTTAGCCTAATTCAGCAGTTCTTAATTGATGTTACAGTTCCATAGTATAAAAAGCTGTTGTTTTGCTGTCTCTCTGAAGTTTACATTGACAGTATTACATCACAGCTATTAATAGATGCTGTAGTTTTCAATATTAAGGCATCTCCACTTTTTAATATTATTGTTTAAAAAAGGGAAGTGGTAATTTAAGAGCAGCTTGGTGACGCTTACTATTATTGTATCAGGAAATGCTGTGGCAGCCCTGGTGTGCTATCTTTGTGACAGAAATTACTCTTATGATGACTTTTGGGTATTTTATTTTAAGCTTGAGGCAACTCACACAGTTACGTGTATTTGCAAAATTAAGCCTCGTTTCAGGAGAGGAACTATTTGATTTGAAGCAAGATAAATACAAAAATTGAAATACCAGAAATGGTAAATAGAAGAAAGTTATGGGAAGCAGTGATAGTACAGAGGTTAATTTTTATTATATGGTACCTTCGAGGCAGTTTTCATCCAGCGTGTGCAAATGTAAACACAGCATAGTCCTTGGCATGAGTTGGAAGATAAGCTTTGTCGTGTTCATTTTACAGATGAGTAAACCTCTTGTATGGAGCTTGAAGATGAGACAAGGGGGGTTATACTGCACAGCACTGAAAGAAGTGGTTTGCATAAGTCACACACACACATGCACGCATGCACACACGTGAACACTTTTAACACTTTTACACATTTAAAAACCAAGGCATGGAAGTCTTAAGGACATTCCAGCTCCAGGTGGAGTGCTGTATCTATGCTGCTGTTCTGCTTCTCCTGGTGTTTACCTTCAGTCAGAGAGATGAAATCATACTATAAATAGAGGGCAAAGTCCACTCTCAAACATTAACTGGTGAAGTCTCCTGTTTGACATGACAATAAAGCGTGGAGCAATAGGGGGCTTTGGTTCTTTAAAGCTCTTTTGCAGTAAACTGTGCTCACTAGCGATGGGCGATACTGACTGAATCACAACACTGCTATCACCAGCACAAAAGAAAAACACCGAAAGTCCCATGACCTCACTAAACCTTTTGGGCAAGGTGTCAGCAGAGTTTCAGCAGATCTCTCTGTCTTTAACCTCTCAGTAGCTCTGCACTGGCTATGCTGCCAGGGCTTTTCCTGCTCTCTGCCCCACATCCTTTTTCCTCAGGAACCCTCAAGCCAGCTGGGGATGCAGGTGTATCTTAGTTGCTAAGCTGAACTAAGAGGATAGCCTGCTCCTCCCTGTTTAAAAGTGAACACCACCACTACGTTTCCGAACCAAAGCACAACGCTGGCTCCAGCACACTCGGCCTGCTGAAAAAAACACATGGGCCAACTTAGTGACAAGGGCAGCCGTTTGGATCAGGGCTCTTTCTGCAAAACGGGTCCGCAGGGCCTGCTCATGACACTGGGCATCTCCATCGGTGCGAGCGCAAAGCTCGTGCACGCCGTGGTGGCCAGGGGGCCGCGGTGGCCACACAGGGCTCCATCCCACCATGGCCGCTGTCCGGCCGAGGGGTGGTCCATGCCCGGGGCCA
>VZTN01022902.1:92368-109021 GCA_013400515.1 Erpornis zantholeuca | reverse complement strand
GGTGGAGCGTCCGGTCCCGGCTGCTCAGCTCCGGTATGGAGGGACCTGTGCCTCTCCGAAGGATGCTACGAGCACCCGTGCGCTTTGTATTCAACTACGGTGTTCTAAGCAAATGAGGAGCGGAGTGCGTGTACTTTCACTCTTACCAAAGCAAGAAATAAGCCCTCAAAATAAGTCCGAGATATGTAGTAAAATATGCCAGAGTTAAACATATAAAAAAATTCTTGAATAAGTTGTTTACTATATCTGTGTACATTTACAACGATGCTGTTGATAACAGGAATGATTTGCAACTGTAGAGATGGATACAGAAATCTGTACAGCAGCATATACTCAGTAATGTTTAAGTCATTTCACAAGGAGTGATTTGAGCGGCGTGGTAAGTTCTGTGATTAAACAGATTTTGAGGTGTTTAAGTGGAAAGTATTAGCCTGAGATTGCTTCTCTAGGCGGTAGCAGTAAGACAGACATGTATAGCAAGAAGACAGAGTAGACTCCACTGTTGTTTTCTGACACAGGTAAATGGACAAAGTTATTTTGAATTAAAGTATTGTGGGCATGTTAATTCTTTTTCATTTAATGCATGTCAGTTGAATGAGAGTTAGCACTGAGCATAATGAAGAAGAAAATCAGTTTATACAAGGTGTTTGGTATCTTCTGATGTCAAAATATCACCTCCGCAGAGACACTCTCTCTCTGAAAGAAGAAATTTAACAGAATTGCCTGCTTCACTTGTTTGGTAGGTAGTGGTAGTTCTTTTTAATGATTTCTGTATCAATAGGCCATTGACCATAAAACCAGTTAGAGCAGACTAAGAAAAACTGAATGCACTCAGCTTCTGCAGGGTGACAGCCTGCTGGGCAAATCAAGAGCTGGTGGGAGTAGAATAGGAGCTGTGAGCTTGACCCAATACAGGAAATCTAAGTAAAACTGCGAACAGCGTGGCATTTTAATTCTCTATACTGATGTGCAGAACACGGACAGCATAAATAGTGAGGTAAATTTGAGTTCTTAGACTTACAGTCACACTGTTCTGCACATCAACAGTTTCTATTACCTTCCCAATGTGGCAGGAGTAACTGGGATTCCAGAGGCACCTGTAGAAGATGACCACCAAAGGTCATACAATATGATGAGTTTTCTGAGCACAAGTCCAATAAAGTGTCCCTAAATGGGACAGGCTGGAGGTGTAAGGTGACAGTGTGGGTGTTGTGCTGCGCAGTGCTGAGGGGACCAGGTGAGGGGAAATGCATCCCATAGCTGTCCCAAGTGTGCCAGCTTTTTAATAATATGAATTATCAGGTTTAAATTAAAAATGTTGTTTCGTCTGTTGAAGCTTGGCATCTGCCTCAGAATTTTTATAGCTTATGACCTTGGTGACGAGCATCCTTGAATTCTGCATTTAATATCAAGGCATGAATCCCATAATCTGCCTGCTGAGGATGCCAGCAGGTTCACTGCAGGTACTTCACACTCCAAGAGGATGGGGTGGTTGAACAAGGTCTCTTAAGTACATCAGATTTTAAATTTTTTTTCAATTTGATTGAATGCATCTTAAAATGAAAGATTCTAATTTTACTATGTAACTCTACAAAAAATTATGAGCAGTGCAGAAACGTTTTTGAACACCAATAGCACCTTTTCTGTCTGCATCATTTATTTTAGGAGCTTTCAAAAATAAAAAATCTAAGGCACAAAATTTTAGAATAAATATGAACAAAGAAACATTTTTCCATTCATAGATTATTGAACTGTATATATAGTTATACTTACCTCCTCCAACTTGGCCATGCAATTCAATAACCAATTTTAAGCAAATTCTTATTTATTGTATAAGAATCTTAACCTTTTGGTGAGAAGAGAAGTACAGAGGGTAGAAGAGGTTTTGAAAAGGAAATGTAAATGTTAGAGCAGAATCTTTCTGACTCAATCTAAACCTTAACTCCTTATAAACAAGTAGATCAAAGGTGATATCCCTGAGATAGGTGGTTTTGTCACAAGAAGAACCCCAAAACAGAGCCTGACAGAATGTGTGTGTGGTTTTGGGGTTTTTTAATAGAAATTGTTTTACTGTAGTATCAATATATTCTTCTCTTCTGTGTTCTTAGTTCTTCCAGTGAAATCTCTTGGGAATTGAATGTGTTCATTTTGATAAAAGCAAACATCCCTTGTTTCTTGTTTCAGTTTAGAAGCCATTGAAATAGGTTTGTGAGCACTGAAAGAATCAGCACACTCTTTAAGGAAAATGATACTTTTAAGGCTTATCAAATGATGGCTTTATAATGCAGACATAACTGTGCTATCTACTTTTTAAGGTGGAAATCTCTTGTTCTCTACTGTCACAGTCTCTGTCACAGTAAGAACTGGTGTTCTCCGAGTGCTCTAACAGACAACATGGAAATGCTGGTGATACATAAAAACCTTGAGATTCTTGAACTCTTGACTCAATCAGAGCCCCTTAAACATTTTCAGCAGAGACTGAAATACAAAATATCCGTGTGTGCTCTTTGCTTTAAAAGGTTTCCTCCATTTAAAGTCTGCTGTATGCATTTCTTTTGCTACCGAGGTTACAGAACTTGCTTAAGGAACGCATTTTTTATGTATAAATACAGTCAAATACTTAATTCCTATCCTGTTTTGAGGTAAGAGAACCTCTGTTAAGTTCCCAGTGGAGGCGTGTTATCATATGAACTTACTGAGCATAAAAACATAAATGAAATAAAATGTAAGAAGCAGAGCATGTATTTTTCAGGTTTACAAAGTGTCCTTTAATAGCTGTTTGAGGCAATATTAAGAAGTGTTTTGTGTAAACAGTCTCCAAGGTCATTGATGTTAAGCTGACTGAGAACATGGTATGAGACAATTAATTTATCTATGCTCCTTGACCTGATACTGATTTAAGAGTTCACCTCGCACCCTGGCTTAACTAACCTGCACAGAATGAGTAATGATGCTTTTACCTCTCATCTTTCTAAGAAAAACTCAGATTGCTGATGGTACCTTGCAACATTTTGCCATGAGCTGTGGTGGTTCCAAAGGCAGGTGTTCCTGTGAGGGAAGAGGCAGGGATCTCCTGGTGCCTCCAGGCTGTGTGCTGACCATGGCTCACAGCTATGACCTGCGAGGGAAGAGGGCCAGAAGTTGAGGGAAACTGGTGCTCATTGACAGAGCTCTTAGGAGAGCCTAAAGAAAACCAAACCAAAAAATGCCCAAGATTTTAAAGAGTGGATCCTTCCTGCATGCCTAATATTCCTGTTTCTCTGAAACCTTAACTAGCTTTTAATCTTCGGTCACTATGTCAAAGACTTGTCTGTGTAAAATAGCACAGAGATTTGTGCTCACAGCAGTGAGGATGATGTCATGTTTTGAAAGAGGTAGCTATGGATTGGAGATATATATGCAAACAACCAAGCCTCTATTTGTTTTTCATTTAAATTTAGTTTGCATGGGCAGCTGGTAGAATCTGAAACAGTTTGAGATAGGCTTTGATACTGTGGGGGTAAAGGATGGGGGTTCCTGTCTGTCAATCCATATTTATGTAGGCAGGCACTGGGAATTTTGAGCCTGAACACTGGAATTAGATCATCAATAGTGGTTTTCTGTTTATATAACCAGTTTTAAAACATAGTAAATTTTGTTATTTTGTTATAATATTGTTATTATTTATAGCTTTACCATGTCACATCTGCATAAAATATGTAAGATTGTATGCATAAAACATCAAGTGCCCATAAACTGCACCAGTAAGTTGTAAAATACATAAGGATAATACATAAACTATAATTAATGAGTTATACTGAAGTATCATTGTGCCTGTCTTAAAATCTGTTTTTTAAGAAACAAATCTAATTGAACTGACTACAAAGTAAATTTCAGATCCTTTTGTTTTCCCCAACTCACCTGCTGGCTTGCCTTGTTTAGCAATGTTCCTTTTTCAAGAAGATTTTCTGTTCTGTTTTGCTAGATTAAAAAACACTCTCACAAATAAAAACAACCTGACTCTGCAAAGTAAAAACAGTGTCAATGTAGTCTTTCTACTGAAGATGCTTCATTATTCAGTAATAATTGTGTTCATAAATTGCTGTAATTTCCATCATATAATTAGAGAGAGCTGTTTTTCAAAATTCAGATCTAGGCCTCTTTTCATCAGAACATTAAGTATGTATTTGACTTGAAATACATTATTTATTCTGCTGAAGGCATTTCACCATTGAAACTAAGTTTCAAGCAAGCTCAGTCAAAGCTTTACAGGGAAGCTTGGGCTTTTTTTTATCTGGTTGCTTGTTTGGAAATTGTCTCTGTTGCTGACATGGGGTCCTGCCAACGCCTCCTCAGAGGTGTTGTGAGGTGGTCACTTACTCTCTGAATCACAAGCAATTACTCACAAACATATACAACCTCCTTGGTTTCTGTAAACCAAAATGAGTTTGCCTTTTCTTCCTGTATAAATGAGAGAAAGAAGGGAAGGGTGAGATGGGTGGTAGAAGATTAACACATCCTGCTGTGGAGAACCAGAAGGGCCTGTGGAGTGTGATTTATGTTCCTCTTGACCAGCTCTGCACAGAGCCAAACCTGAGGAACAGAACAGGTCCATATTAATGTAGCTTTTGTGTGCATTTCTATGTTGTACCTATACACCCAGATTTTTGAAATGGTGACAGAAATCAGTAAATGGCCTCAAGACAGGCAATCCTCAAGATAATTGCTAAGCTTTGCTTTGAAACTAAATTAGACCCAACCTGTACACCTGCAAGACAGTGGCCCTCTCAGACTGCCTTTGCCTCAGTACTGCCCATCCTGTAAAATACAATTTATCACCCCTCCTTGCTGGATGGGCCTTGCATTGAGACAGCTTGGTGGGCAAAGGCAACACATGAGGCTGCAGCTGAGCTGTGGAGAGCCTGACCCAACAACTCTTTTTTAGCCTGTGGGAGGAAGGTATTATCTTGGTAACAGGTGTGAGGTAGCATATGCTGCACTTTGGGCTTTTGTTATGGTATTGTATGGTTTGTTTACATGTCTGAGTTCTGCACTGCCTTGACTTATTATAGGTCTTTTTCAGGACACAGTTTTCATCTCACACAGATATAGACATTTCCGTTGTAAGGCTCTGTGAATGTGAAACTAGCATCAAGTCGAGAAATGAAGAAGAAAAAAAGAGAAAAATACAATACTTTTTTTTTTTGTATTTTTTTCCCTCACTATGTTGTTGTGAAAGCTAAAAATACATTTGCAGGAGACAGCTGACCTTTTATGCTTGGTTTTACTACATTTTATCCACTATGGTACTTGTTTTACTAGATAACTTTTAACGACTTTCTAAGCTGTGAAGAAACACAATTAATCCATTTCCATTGGTACCCACAGGCTACAGGAGTACACCACTACATCCCTAGATGTTTACTTTGTACGTGTGAGCCAAACAGTTGGGTTGTTAAACCTCCAAAAGTCCAGCACTGCATGCTTTGACTGTTTCTCTATGCAGCCTACTGAGATTAACTGCATCCAGAGAACTGACACTTTAAATGTCCAAGGGAGTACTTCAGCATCCCTGGGATCCTCCAAACCTTGCTCTGCCATTCCCAGTTTCCCATTCATGGATCTACAGGACACCTAGGAGCTCCTGTCTGAGCTCTGGTGGAGTTCTCAAACCAGGAGCTGCCCTGGGTCACCCAGTCCGTACTGCAGTAGTGTCACACTGGACCTTGCACCAAAAAGGTGATCAGCCCTCAGCCACCCACTGGTCTAGATGTTGCCCTGGGAAATGGAAGATCTATTCAAGCATCTGCTCCAATGAATATGGATTGATTTAATGTGATACAGCTTCACTCTGGTGTGTGTATGGAGCCTTGGCACCTGATTCAGAGCTACAAAGTCCTTGGGGTACCTTGGGTATCTGGAAATCAGGTATGGTGCTGGAATGCACAAAGTTCCTCTATGGACATCACCCTTTTTTTCCCGGATTTTTTTTTTTTGGATGGAAGAGAGAGACACACAGCAATACATAAAGGAAGCATTTAAAATGGGACAGGGCATCTTTTGAAGCAAATATAGCTCCTAAAGCTACTGTCTCTTTAAAAAGAAAATAATCTCCATTAAAAGAGTCTTTTAACTCACCTGTAAGTTATGTTCAGATAAGTGCTCCTGTGAAAGGAAGGCTGCAGTATTTCCTCTCAGAAAGAAGGTTGGGTCACACCATTCCCTTCATAGTTGGTGCAATAAAATTCAGAAGACCTGATCCCAGCTTCTCTTTTCACTGCTAAACTACACAGTTCTTCAGAACTCTGTATGTATTTAAAATCCTGGATTCTAAACATCTTTGTAAGTGAAGCAAAAATGCTACCAATAGAAGGACAAAACCCAAAGATAAAACTACAAACTGTATAACACATATCTGCCAGCTGACACTAGTCTGTAACATGCTTCTCCCCAGCCACATTAAACACCACTAAGAGGATCCTACGCTTCTGTAAACCAAGTGTATTTTCATTTATTTAGTATAACATTCTCGTGAGTTTGCTTATCCAGTAATGTGTATACATTAGTTATGAATAATTTTGCTTTGTGGAAAATGTAAACTTCATCTAAATATCGAAAGAAGATCACTAAGGCACGAACCTCATCCCAAGTGTAAAATTTATAGTTGTTACAAGACTGCAGCAATGTGGCAAACCAAATTCATACCAAGCAGCATTATGACATTACCTTTTGTTTAGTTTAGTTTAATTTCTGAAAATATTTTATTTGAATTTTATTCATTTGACCTGCTGAGAGTGTGTTTAAAATGAGAAAGAAATCCAGCCAGCAGAACTCCTCTTTGTTGCTGTCCAGGATTCCATCATTCCATCAACAGAAGGGATCAGTTTTTAATGATGGAGCCAGGAAGCAAAGAAACCATTAAAAAGCTGGGCCAAAACCAATGCCAGATAAAACTAGAGCATCTCCAGAAGGTTGTAATTAAGTTCCTCATCAAGCAGAGCCTTCCACCACAGCAAATGTCCAAGGGTGTGTGTAGTTTGGAATAATCCCCATCCACAGCTCTGCTATTGTTTCCCTTGATAAACCAAACAAAACAATCCTAATGACTACAAAAACATCAGCTCTGCTTTCCAAACACTGCTTTCTGTGTTTTCCAAATGCTTGCAATATTAGACACAGGGCTCATGTACTGAAACCTGTTAAATTTTGCCTTTGATTTCGTGGCACTTGTTGTGAATAACTTTCCCTTTGTACAAGTAGGCAGCTCCACTGATTTCACTGGTTCCTACTGTCTGCTCTTCCATGTAGAAAGCTATTAATGGGTTTAAATTTTTCTTATATTTTATTTCTATGGGGAGTTGCTTGTAATTTCCCTGGTGGTAGCCTCCAGCTGAAGAAGACATGTAAACATGGACCTGAATTAAAGACTTAGGAAAACCTGTTCAAGTTCGCTTTAGGTACTTTGCTGCCTGGGGATCTCCATGGGTTAGTGATATAATGCCAGGCAGGTTGATGCAAACAATGTAGGAAAGCATCTTGTACTAAGTGAAACTACTGAGAAACTATAATTGTCCACACTGGTTGTATTTCTTGAGATTTTCCAATTTCTGGGTTGTTTTGAGCCAATATAAAGTAGCAGCCATCTAAATGCAGCATGTTTGAATTGCTGGCCATCTGCTGGGCCACTGAAACTTTCCTTTGACTACTCTTAAAATAGTTATCTTAGAAACACTTGTGTTCTGACTGGAGAAGTAAAAAGAGTAACTTTAAGACCACTTTAAACAATTTCCATCTAAACTGAAAAGACCTTGCATAACATGAAGCCCTGACGTTGTCTTTCATGACTTGTTGCAGAGTAAGATGTCTCAAATCAGGAGAACCCCCAGACACTTTGTCCTCTCCAGCTACCCCAGTGGACCACCAGAAGAGGAAACCTACAGTAACCTCCAAACAATTCCAGACACCACAGAGCAAATGGAGTTTGATATCAGGTATCACACTACATTAATACTTCTTCTGTCCTCCCCAAGTACAAAGTGCCAGACTTTCCAGAAAACTGCTAAGCCAAATAATCATAGTGCATACTACTGGAAATGGAATAGATGCAAGTGTGGATAACCTGTAGTGCTTAACACTGGCTGTGCAAGATTACACTGCATTAAATGTAAGTTTTTATGTTGCACAGGGACACAGATGTGGCTCTTCATTAGAGACCCACCTGTTACAGCAAGCAGCTGAAGAAGCCATTTTTACATAATTCTCCAGGCGCCACTTACAACAAACTAGCAGTGCTGCCTTGGGTTTTTCTTAATCCCATACATACATTTTTTCCATCACAAGAGTCAGGGGTTGGCTTTCTCCCCCATCTGTGAAAATTCCTTTCTGTGTTTTTTCTAGTGTTTTTTTGTTGGTGGACTGACCAAACCAAGCCCAAGGGGTTTTTTTCAGCAGACTCTAGAATTAAGATCTTAAGCCCACTTACTATTCAGCAGATCTCATAAACAGATCTCAGCAGAAATGCAAATTAAAATAAAAACGCATATTCATATTACTTGTCTACCAGAACAAAAACATGTGTCTAAGAGAAACTAAATCTACTTGGAAATTTTCATCAGGAAAGCATAACCAGTTTTTAGCATCAACATGTGCCTCAGATGTTGTTCAAGTTTCTGTGTGTGTCCCAGGACTTCCCTAAAAGCCTTAAGGTTTTGATCAGTTTGTACCTGGGCACCACCCAGTAGCTGGAGACCCACAGCATAGTGGAACTCATTGGAGTAAATCTGTTGCTTGAAAAATCCCAACATTTTTGTAACATGAAATAATTTGAACGGTTTCAAGTGAAGGCTGTTTGAATATTTTGACCTGGGGGGGAAGAAAGGGGGACAACCACAAAACACAAACCAGAATCCCGTTGGCTTGTATAAAGAAATGAAACACCTAAAAAATCAGCATGTTTTTACAAAATTGCCAAATATGCAGCTTCTTAGGAAAACATCAAAAAACACTTAATGTATAGGCATAAGATGCTTAATTAGTAAACCCATAAATAACAGGAAACAAACCCCCTGGAACATTTCACTTTTACATGCCCAGTTTAGCCCAGCTGTTGGGGGAATAACAGTACCTGGCATTTGCAGAGTGCTTTTAAAGAATTGCTGTTGCAGGGTTCTCCTCTAACGTGCACATCCTGACTGCCTTGCAGCTCAGCTACTCAGGTTGGCCATCAGCTGGCCCTGATCGGGGATGAATTTAACAGGAGGTACCACAGGACATTAGAAGAAACACTGCTTCACCTGGCACAAGTGTAAGTTACCTTATTGGCAGATCCTTTTAAAAATCATGTTAGGTAAACAAGAATGTTACTGTACACAAAATAAAAAAAACTATTGCCTACTACTGCTGCCTCATAGAGAACCTAGAAAAGTGAAGCAGCTTGTTTTACAAGGAAAAGCTTTGTAATAATGTAAACTGTTTCCACAGACTAAAGTCATTTAAAGTCAAAAGACTTAAATAGTGTCTTGCTATTTCAAATTCCTCAGATGCACAGTAGCTTCAGACACAACTTTAGGCACAACTGAGTGATGAGAGACCTGCAGTGTGGGATTAACACATTACTGCATGTGCAATAACCTCTCCATGCACGTACAAGAAAACATGGCTGGACTAGTTTGAACTGCCTTTTATCTGCTGTGAGCTGAAGCGTTGTCCTGCATAGTTATTAACTGACATGCAGCAGTGTCCTAACCTGAGATACTCAGTTGGGTCTGAACCCCCAGGTACTCTGCCTTATTTTCTCCTTGCTTCTGGGAGGGGATGGTCACTCACTGCAGACCTACTAGAGAATGCAGTTCAATTTCAGCTGTGTAATAAAACATATAAATCTATCTGTATATAACATATATATACACCTTGTACCTCAGCAAAGCTGTATTCACACTCCAGAGAGAGCCTGTGCCATTGCTGTGTCACTCCTGTATTGCTGTCCTGATTCATCAGAGATAAACATCTCTCATTGGGTTATGCTCTTCTAAGTTTTAAACAATCACAAAGATTGACACCTAATCACTAAATTATCTTTAGATTTCAAAGGTCTTCTTCCTTAATATTTTGAGAAATATACATGTATGCACACACTTTCAGGGAGGAATATACTAAAGGTTTTTGTTTGGGTTTTGTTTTGGTTTGGTTGGTTGGTTTTTGTTTCCTAAACATGGGTATTTTATTTGCCACTTTTTAGAATAAATTTTCTATCCTCATGCTTTCTTTGTTTTGTTTATTTCATCAGGGTTGCTATCAGTGTTTTCCAGACATGGAATGTTATTAAAACTGTTATAAGAAGCTCTGCAAGTGTTTTGAGCAGTAACTGGACAAAGCGGATCACTGGCTATGGAGGCTGGGTATGCTCTCTCTCCCTTTTCTCTCACCTTTTTGTTGGCAAGTAGGCAACAGGAACAAACACCTGGCTCCCTTGTAATGTCAGTGAGTGAAGCATATAATGTGCCTTCGAGCTGGGGTTTATCCCTTACTTTGTTGGTGCCCCCTCAGTGCCCTGTTTTTTCTCTTTAAGCTGAAATTTCACATTTAAAGACAAAGGATGCTGCCCAAATCCCACACAACTCATGGGGCTCCTTTCAGAGGGGAGGCATCTGCCACTATCAAATACCAGAAGAGTCTTCATGGGGAGATGAGCAGAGCTGCTGCCAGTAGTATTTACCCAGAGAAGAGAGAATTCTCTAGTGGCTGGAGCCACCAGCAAAACTGACCCCCTCTCCATTTCTGCAGCACAACTGGACCATGCTCTCAAGCCCACACTGACCTCCCCCACAGGCACACTTTTCGTTTCCTTGCACCATCTTTTTGCTGCTTGTTATTTCTAATTACCATCCCCTTTCTTCCCACAGACCTGCAGGCTTCCTTTCAGGTGCCTCTGCCAGAAGCTGGTGCCAGCAGCGTTGCTTGTTGCTGCCTTTTGGTGGGCCATGAATTATGGACTGTAGAATTAGCACACAGTTAAAACAGGTCATTGCTGGACACTGACCAACATCATTAGCACCCCAGTAGTGGCAGCTGGTTTGTTTTTCAAATTTATATTGATAAAAATCTCTTTACTATTTAAAACCTAGGCTAGTGCTGGGTCACTGCTGTTTCATATCTTTTTTAAAGAAAAAAACTTGTAAAGTACAGAGGTTGTTGCTGGATAACTGCCTGACTTGCTAGTTTTGAAATGTGACTCCAGGAAATTAGAAAGTCTGTCTTTTTTTTGTTTATTTTAATGCAATATAAAGTGTCTATTTCCTATAAATGAGTTTGTTAAAGAGATTCTGGATGTAAGGAGAACTGAAGGCATGCTGGCCATCCTTTAAATTTTAACACTGTAAAAGCAATACTAAAGATTAAAACCATGATACTTTTTTAAAATTAAATTGTTGCTTCAAACCTTTTGCAGTATTGTCTGCTTTATTTTCCAAGACTCTGCTATCACACATTAATGGCAGTATCTTCTGCCCCTTTTCAGAGTAAAACTATGAGCTGCCCAGAACACAACCCCAAGAATTTGATGGATTCTGAGAAGGGATTTTCTCAGAGGATGCATGTCTTTCTGCAAGGCATGTGCTTGGGGGGAATAGAAGCCTGAGGGGGAACATGAGCACAACTTAGAGGATGGAGATTGTCGAGGAGTCACCCTCCTGGACTCCACAGGTGGCTGTTAGGGTACAGCTGGGTTTTTCCTCTCTCAACATCTCCCATTTGTGCCTGGTTATTCTCTCTATATCTGCGTGCATATTCTCTTCTCTTTGCTATTGAACTGGTTTTCAGGATCCAGCTATAGACTCTCTTGGTGAGAGAAAATGAAAGTGCATCTCTGTGGTTTGGGTATTCTCCTCAACACAGGAGATGCCTGCTTCTTGCCCAGACAAGCAACTCCTACCCTTAGTGTATTTTTGAAACGGGAAAACACAATATTCAATGGATTCATGATCTAAGCACTTATCAGAGTTGTTGGGAGTTTCAAGTTCAAGTCCCTGCTTTAAATCAGACAAAGAATTTAAATCCCTCTTGCCTCTAGTGAAGACAAATGCCAAATCAAGCCAGATTTAAGCATGCTGAGGAACACGCTTCCTCTCGTTAATGAACGGTGCAATTATGATCCTAACCACCCATCTAAAAAATGTTTCTGGGAAAAAGATAAATAAAGCTCCATTAGACTGTTTCATTTGACCATTTCATGCAAAGGACTTTGAAGTGTCTTTGAGCAACTTCAAATGCTGAGCAAAAGGAAAAGCATGCACAGAAGGAATGTAAAGGGTGATAGCTCCAGGATGCCCCAGAAATTCAAGCAGCAGCACATATTCCAGTGTCACATTTTTCCAAAATGCTCTCAAGCTGATGTTCCCTTCAGCAGCAGGTAGGCAAGCTTTTTCTAGAAAAGCAGAGTTAACACACCTGGAACTGTAGTCACACATAAGCCAGAAGCTGGCCCACATAGCCAAAACCAGACCATTTATCAGTGAATTGACTGCTCCATAATAGCAGTGTGACAAAAAAATATGTTAAAGTTACTATTTAGTAAAGGGTAAAATTTAACATCAGGAGGGTCTAATAAACAAACTAGGCATATGTAATGAAAGTACCAGCTATGAAATAATTGACTCTTCCCAGCTGAATCAGTTTAACACTACCAAATAGTTATTTCTAGATAACCTTTATGCACAGGGAAGCAATGATGAACAGGAGAGTCTTCACTGTCTATTTCATCCAAGAGCTGTGTGGGGTGACTCTGCTTTTTCCCACTCTTGTAATCCGTAATGTAAAGCTTTGGATCACAGGAGAGGGGAATTTCACCATCCAGCATGTATGGTGCAAAATAGTCTCAAGGAATATAAAAGTCAATCCCAGCAAAGAAACAAGTGGAATACAAAGTAAACAGCATCCAAAGCCACACCAATCAGCACTAACTAGATTACCAGGGAGCAGCCAGTGCCAGGTTTCTGTTTCACCTGTGGAGCACAGTTAGTTAATCCTTTAGTCACAGCCCCAGAGTCTGACTCAGGAGCCCCAAGGTTAATTCTGTTTTTTTTTCACTGCACACTTCCTCATATGTGACAGCATTTACGGCACTTTGTTTTCTTCCACATCCTGTTTCTGCTTGTTGATAGGCGAAGGAGCCATGCTGGTTTCTCACATCTCAAACATTCAGTTTCCAGAAGCAGAGGGGATAGATGAACAAACACGTTAAAGAAATGCTCTGAGATCCAGGATTCCTAATCACTTGGGCACTCTCTGCCCAGCCACAGGCAATTTTACAAGGCACACAAGGTGAGGTTGTGCTCACGGGCACCATGCAAAATCAAGACCTGAACACTCTCCATGCAGAGGTACAAAGACATCCATGACACTTTTTCTGCCCCTAGAAATTGCAACATCAACACAAGAGCATGACAACAAAACCTCTGGCTTCTAGTTTTGGAGACACAAAGTTCACTGAGGAGCAGCCTGGGCTCAACCACTGCACAGAAGCAAGGCAAACACCTGACAGTGGTGACGGGTCCTTCTTCCCACTAATTAAACAAGGCCCACGAGACTGGAATGCTTTTAGGATACAGATTTCCCTTCAGCATTCTGCAGCTGACAAAAGTGCAAAGGTTATCTAATGGTTTTCAAACAAGAGATTTCTAGCATGATTTTCCCAAAGAGGTTTAATGCTGAGCAAAGTTTACAACCAAGTGAAATGGAGGGGGGAAAGAAAAAAATTATGGCAAGAACAATACAAATAGAAAACAGGTCTCCAACATTTCCTCAGAAAGGTAAAATAATTAAAAAGACATTCCAGAAATTTTAAAGCACTAAAATTAGTGCCACCAACATACCACATTCAGTTTCAACTGTCATAAAAGCTGGTTTGAAAGTCACCAATGTTGCATTTGGTCTTACAAGATGTGCTCAGCAACTTCTAACACAGCACAGTCCATTGTTTAATAATATGAATAAGATTTAGTTGAAATATTCTAACCAATAATTCTAACTGAAGACTTTGGTATGCTTTTCTGAATAATTAACACCTTACCTGTAACTTAGGAACCTTCACTGAAATTATTTTCTTTAGAGTTATTCCAACCCTTAATCATCAGCCTCTGGCAGTCCAGTGGTGAAGCTGACACTCTTCAGTATTTTAGTAATTGTTAATGTTTACACATGCTAAAAGTGGAATTTGTACTGTAAGGGCAGGCACAGCTGCCAGCTGCAGTCCACAAAAGAACTGTTTAATAATACAGTCCACTTAGCAATGATAATCAAGGCCAGTGTTTTTAATTCACTCTGCCTTTCATAAATGTGAAATTACAGAATGATTGGTACTGTAATTAGAAGTTCTCCTGTATTTCACAATACATTATTGAAGATGCTGTCAGTCATTTAAGTAATGTATCTTAAATTTTTTCCATATATCTGTTAATTCAGCATTAAAATACCAAAATAAAAAATACAAACTGAGAAATGGGAAGTTCTTTCCTGGAGGGTTTGGGACAACCTGCTGCTCTCCAGCTCATCATTTCCTGCTGCCAGAAAATGTACATAATATTTTTATTAAGCCTTTTTTCCCAGTGAACATTTCTTGTGTAACTTAGCACAACCAATGTGGTATTGGACAACTGGAGGGAAGGTTACTTCCATCCACACGTGGACACAGCCAACAATGATGCACCCCAAAGCATTAAAAATAGCAAGAAAAGCTTCACAGTTTATTTATAGTTTAACCTTAAGAAAATAATTTTTCTAGTAACATCATCTGCCTCAATCAGCTCTTACCTGGCAATGTGGACACAAAATAAGAGAACTTTACATATATGAACACTCCACAAGTCAGCCGAGTTAGAAAACAGGAACATCAACACACTGAAAACCATCCCAACACATGGCTCCTCTAAATGCACCCTCAAGCCCAGAGCAGAGCCCTCCCCAACTTGGAGCCAACAACCTCAGCACTCCTGCAGAAAGAAGATCCCTGCACCAGACAGCCAAGGCTACCAACTGGAACCTGAATCCACACCCCAAAAACTGCCCTGAAAAACAACCAACCAAAACAAAAACCAAAAAAAAAACCCATGAGGGAAAGTTTCTTGCAGGATCAAGACCAAACAATGCTACTTGGCCTGTTTGTTGACAGCTCTTCAGTCCCAATACAGATGGAAGAGCCAAACATTGCTCTCCCTTTTCCACACCTGAGGAACTTAAAGGAAAATGTTCATTGCAATTATGCACATAGTGCTCTTTACATCATGAGAAGCCATGAATGTTTAAGACTTCCTCTTTCGGGAGCACAAAGTTTTAAATCAGAAAAAAAAAAAGTTGTGTGGATTTTCCTCAAAAGGTTATTTAAATCTCCGCTTCTTCCTCATCTTCCAGAGCATCTACATGTTTATATTGTTTCCAGGCCTTTAAATTACATTGTTTGAGAATGGCTCCTAGTTGATTCCCGGGCCCCACTTCATACGTGTAAGGAAATTCTGTTCCTTGCTTTCTTTCGTACACTGAGTGCATGGTCTGCTCCCACAGAACAGGTGACACCACCTGCTTCACTAACAGCTTCTGAATGTGCTTTGAGTGCATGTATTTTTTGCCATCAACATTGGAATACACACAGAGCAGTGGTTTCTGAATCTCAATCGATTTTAGGACTTCAGCCAGTGGCTCTACTGCTGGTTCCATAAGTCTGGTATGAAAAGCCCCACTGACTGGAAGCATTTTTGCACGTTTAAAATAATATTTTCGGGCATTCTCCTGCAAAAACTCCAAAGCCTATAAAAGAGAGAGAAAAGTGAGTCTTGCACAACAAAGGTTTTCTCAGTCACCCCACAAGAACCACCTCATCAGACTTACTGTGATAAAGGGATTCCTTTCCCTACCCAGCAACAGAACACATGCTGGGAAAAAAGCTCCACAGAGCAAATACTTTTGTTTGGACAAATTAAGGCCATATGTAACAGCCACACAGAGTGCAAGGTAAAAGGTTTTAAAAAACGAAATGGTTAGTTCAACTGAATGAATAGTTATTCTGAAGCAATACCTGTAAGTGTCCTGCAATGACTCTGCTGTCTGGAAACAAATAGTTTGAAACTGTGCACACGGGGTTCTCTATACCCAGCGATTCACAGTGTTTACGGGCTTCCAGGCAGGCAAATTTGTAATTTGCCTCTCGCCGACCGACAACCGAGAGCATTCCACTGGGGACAGCTTCCGACGCCTTTTGCATGGCTTCGGCGCGCACTTTCACCGCGTACAGCGCTACGGAGAGAAACAGAGATGCTGCGTAAATGTGAGCGCGGGCCCCTGCGCGCAAGAAAGGGCAGTTGTTCACTCGCGTGAAATGTCAATGCTTTTAATGCCGTATTACACATGTCAAAGCGAAGAGTGGAAGTAAAAAGTAAAATTCGCCTTCTAATTAAAAATAAAAAGCGGGAGGGACACAGTGATAACAGGCAATGCTTTGTAAACAGCACGGGCCCGGGCTGGGAGATCCTAGCAGGGAGTTCCGCACGTCCTCCAGGCACCTTCTGCAAAGCCCAGGGCTCCAGCGAAGACCAGCGCCGCGAACTCCCCCACGCTGTAGCCGGCAGCCGCCACGCAGCGCTCCACCACCTGCGGGGACACAGAGCCGAGCGGCGCCTCAGCCGCACC
>VZTN01022902.1:0-91604 GCA_013400515.1 Erpornis zantholeuca | reverse complement strand
CGGGTCTCGCCGCTTCCGGAGCGCTGCCACCGCCGGGACCCCGCCGCGCCCCGCGCTTCCTCTGTTCCCCCGCGGGCTGGCAGAGCGCGTTGAGGAGGGCTATCCCGCTCCCTGCTGCCGGCGACGGTCCCGTTCCGGCCAGCCGGGATCCCCCGAGCAGGACGGGACCTACGGAGCTGGATGGAGACGGGCGGGGCGGCACGGTGCCGCCGCTCACGGGCGGAGAGGACTTGGGCAAACACCCTCAAGGCTTTTCCTTTCCAGGCGTTTAGCATGGAAAGTGCTTTCAAAAAAAAAAAAAACCAAAAAATTCAGGCTAGGGAGCTTATTCTTAATTTTTATCCGGCACACTAGTTTTTCAGTGGTTCACAGCTATGCGCGCACAGCAGAAAGGCAGACCCATTCCTCTGGTCTCACGGGGACCGGCGGCTCTGCAGCACACACGGGGCACATTCACTCTGCTATTTTACTAAAGGTATCTTCCCTCAGTGTCGCCGAGGAACATTTCTTCTTTAAGGGCGAAAGAAAGGGCCTTGGTTTTAATTCTGAGTTTTTGAGTGATGCTTATAAAACAGCCCAAAATGCACTGTGATAAACTTTGAGCGTTCAACGCTAAGAAAACTTTAAAAGAAGTGAAAGTTGCCGTGTCGGAGTTGCAACTGTGTAACGAGTTTGCACGAAGTAAAGTTATGAAACAGTATCAAGCATTAAGTCAGAGCAGCTCATAAAAGAGACCCTGTAAGTACAGCTTGGGAGAAGGAAAATGTGTCATAGTAGCAAGAAATTACGTTGACTTTTTATTTGGGCCAATTCGAAAGGATCATGGTGAGCAGGTTTTTCTCACTTTTCTATTCTCTGTGCTATTTTGTAAGATGATTTCTTCCATTTTTTTCAGCCTCCAGGTAAAATACCTGGAAAAGCCAGTGAGCTTCTCAAATTAGCTGAAATATACGGGCAGTAATATTGGAGACATATGACATATATGTGACTAAATCTCAGCCCTTGGCTGACTCTACCTGTAACATAAGTGTCAACGAGAAGAGATCAAGCAATAAATGGCAAATTATGATCTTGCTCCAGTATGCATGTCAGTTCCCTGTATGTGTATAAATCATAGATGTGTTTGTGCCCTGCCACTTTGAAAGAAGTGTAACCTGGGCAGTGAGATTTTTTTGTTTCCATCTGTACACCTTGCATTAAAGTCTTCAATAAGAACCCTAGTTTTATTTTTAATTCTAAGTACATATTATAAACATATGTTGTACACTTACTAGATATTTATACTCTAGTTATATTCTATAACATTTATTGTTTGAAGTGTCTCTATTACTTGAGATTAGATAGCAAAGATAAGACTGCTGTTTTTGCTTGTAGTACCTGTATTCTTTGTCATAGGCTGACATAAATGTGATTCTAGTGTTGCAGCTTCCCAGGAATTAAAATCACAATACACATAAATAGTTTATCAATAAAAATTACGTTATCTTTAATTTTTAAGACAGCTATCTTGGGCAGAAGCCTTTTTCCCAAGGAAAATTTGCATGCTGTCTCTCAGACCTGGGCAGAGCCTTATCTGCCCTCAAAAAAATGTATGGTAGAGGATGAGAGGGAGAGCATGTGTCTTGGGGACCCCCTTCCATGGTATGGTCCCAGCTTTGTCAGTCCATCTCCAAACAGTGGGCACTGGGAATGCTAGGGCTGTGAAGGTGATTTAGTCCTGCTGGGAGAATTCCCTTTGTGTTTTTAATGCGATTTTTAAGCCCCATGTGATTGGGTAGCCAGCCCCAAGCTGCACAAGAATGGAACTAGTCAGAAGTTCTATCAGCACAGGAGTATAAAAAATGGGATGAAACCAGTTCTCCTTTCCTATCCTCCTTCTCCTTCCTGCTGACAGAGTGCCCCAAGAAGGGAAAGGCATCTGTCTTTCTGACACCTCCTCAAGGCAAAGAAGTGTTTTAGTTCATTTTTCATTAGGCTGAAGCAACCCAGCTTCTCTGTCATGATATATCTAATCCTACCTAGAGAGCATCCCATCCTTTTCTTTGGGTGCACAGCGGTTTTTCCAGAAGGAGGATACAGAAAGTTTCTGTTAGTTTTTTCTTCATGTTATGCCACCACAGAAAAACAACAGAACGAAGCCCATTAGGCAGCAAGACTAACTAATGAGGTTTTTTCCCCTCTTTATTTCTCCTTTTATTTTGTGTAGCTGGAACCAACTTTGGGTAAGTCAGATGTTTTAAATACCTAGAAAAATTATTCTAATGTGTATGTGAGGCAAAGTGGCTTAGTGTAGTGCTCACTGCACTGCTGAAACTGCCTGAAGCTACACTAGGGCTAAACAGAAAAGGGGCAGCTTGATGAAGAATATGTTGCAGGGCAGAGATAAGAAGTGGAAAAGAAGTAAACAAGCATGTGTGAGAAGAAAATATTTCCAGCCTTGGTGGTTCTTAGAGGCAGATATCTGCTGGGTAAACTGCAGATATCATCCACAGACATCCAGCATTCTTTAGTATGAAAATGAGGGTGCAAGAATATTGTGAAACTTGCCCTGGAGCTGGGATATGATTGGGAAAGTAGTTATTATTTCTAGGTTGAGTAATACTGCTGCAGCCAGTGGGGCTGTGTTAGCAAGTCTGTGGTGTGTAAGTTCTCACTGATTCATTTGAGATCATCAGCTATGCACTGAAAGGAAGGCAGGGCTGATGAACCTCTGGGGCTACATTACTTTTAGAAAATGTACAGGGTGTTCTGTAAATATTGCACAGCTCTTGTACTGCACAGGTAAGCAAAGATTGCAGCACTGACCACTGCACAGACTCTCCAGTGCATCCTTGCCTTTTACTCATTCTCTTGCTAAACACCTACAGCAGGTAACCAGAGACAGACACACATGGCTTCTTCCATAATCAGCTAACGCTGTTTTCTGAGTTACCTATGCTTTTTATGGAAAATCGATGCTAGTATTTAATTTCTTGGGAATGGAAACACAGAAACTCCACTGTTGACGGACAGCTGTGGTGTTGCTGCCAGCACATCTTGCTCTGCATGGTTTTGTCCCTTTTTCTCCTTGCAAGATAGAGTATTTTGCCATGCTTGGGAAATCCTGAGAGATACTATTGGAAAATGCAGCACATAATTAATTAGTATTAATAGTAGTTAAAAGACTGGCACAGCAACATTTAATTCCAGCCAGTATGTCCAATCTCTTAATTTCCATTTCCTCCCCTTTGCTGTGCATGAGTAGCTTCACCTCTCTCCTTTCTTTGCTTTGTGCCTTCCCTGTTTCTTTTTGCCTGCCTGGTTTTCTATCTCTGAAGAATTATTTCAGTGTTCTTCCTCCAGCATGCATGGGTACATCATTCATTCACTAATGACTACAGCAAAGAGGTATTGTTTCAGTTTTACAGTATTTAGCACTTTCAGTTTACAGAATACTCTCAGACTTTCTTCCCTGGGGGGAAGCTGACAGAACCCTTCACAAAGTCCAGTTGCTGAATGCTGGAGACCACCCTTATATTGTTAACATCCATATAAAGTATAAAGCCCTTTGGGTTCTTGCTTATCAGTTTTGAAAAAATAGTATGTGGCAGCCATGCTGGAGTTGCACATATGTTTTGTGTGTAGAGAGCTAAGCCTGACCTCTCTGTAGGCAAAGCAAAAGGGTTAAAAATTAGTGATATCTTATTAACTTTAAATTTCTAACTTAACCTTTGGGAATTACTCATCTGAAGGCAGCCAAAGAGAATCACTGTGCTCAGAGCTCTTGTTCCCATCACACCTTGTTGCTCCTGCACATGGCAATTGCTTCACATCCCAGTAAAAGCAGAGCCTTTCATGCTGTCAGTGAGGATGACAAGTAGTGCACACAGCAGCTGACAGCCTTTTTCCTTGGGAAATAACAGCAGATCTAAATGCAGGAGAATGGAGGAACTCCTCTGCTCCATTTAAGATGCTTCCTTGTAAGTAAAGGAAGTAAGACAGGAAGTATGGCAGCAATGAGCCCAGCAGATTTTTTCCTCCCTCCCGCCCTGTCCATCCTCCACCCAAGACCTAATTGATCCTATCACAGCAGAGTACCACAACATCGTTCTCCCCTTTCTCCTCCCCAGTCTCAGTTCTGAATTCTTCCCTGCTTAGTTTTTTTCACCCATTTGGTCTTTTGTTCTGTTTTTGACCTTGACTTGTATCTCTTTGATGGCTTTGTCTGCTGCCTTTTTTGTGTGTATTTCTCTTCATTGCTGGCTTCCCCCAAGCCCAGAGCTCAGGCCTACCTGCCCTTTCTTGTTTACACCTCTCAACCTTTCTCATCCTGAGTGCCTTACCAGTCCCTCCATGCTCAGTTTGCCTTCAAAACTCTGCTCTGCTTCTCTCACCAGGATTTCTCTCAATCCCACCCAAGCTGCACTGTGGTCCCTGCCACTGAAATCTCATCAAACCTGTGTGGCTGTGTGGGCAGAGCCTGGAGTGCAGGGACAAAAACCATAAAGCAAGAGCTCCCTTGCTGCCCAAGCTTACCCCAGTCTCCAAACAGAAATTCACTGGGTCAGAGCTGTGATAATGAAACGTCATCTGTGCCATTTCCTATCGGTTTAGGCACTTATTTCACAAGTATGATTTCCTCTTCCCCACTCCGTGCCTCCTCATCCCAGCAGTCATTACTACAGCAATAGAAGCTTTGAAATCCAGGGAAAGGCAACAGCCAAGACAGTATCAATATGGCACTTTTCTCTGACAAACCTCTGAAATGCTCATTGATCTAAAAACTTTATTTTCTCTGCGAGGCCTTCTGTAGTTGCTCTTTCCCCACTGCTGCAATCTCCCATAACATAATTTCTCTCCTATCTAACAGATGAACAGGAATTGGGTGTATTTGCTTACTGTATATTTGAAAAAACAGATTTCAGTTCTGCTCTTTTTTTATTGTAGCTCTAATGTTTACATTTTAGTAAACTAAGCACAGCTCTTCTGCAGCATTTGGCTTTTGGCCAGGAAATATGCAATGAAGTTTTTTCTCCTTTCTCGCTTGCTGGCTTTCCTGCTTCCTGTACCCTAACTAAAGCAGCATGGCCTAGCAGAGCAAGGCATTACTTAGCCCTTCTTCTGAAGGCAAATTTAATGGGCTTGGCAGCTGCAATTGCTGCAACTGATTGAATGCCTCATGAAGGAGCCAAAGGGGTACTCCCCACTATGTAGATTGCCTTTCCTCTTTAGCAAAACATCGTTTAAGTACTTACCTTCTCACTGTCCTCCCTGGTGTTTGTTTTCCAAGGCAGCTTCTTAAGTGTCTGCTACTGATTCACATCCCTCTGACTCCCACTGAGCATCCTGCAGACAACACATCCCATTATTTTGCCTGAGCATAGGAAAAGCACATGCTCTTTTCTTTCTTGGCTCTGCCATTTCATTGAGAGAATAGTTTTTTGGTGAATACAGACATACACACTTCTTACTGCATTTATTTATTTTCCAAGTGCAGTTCATAAAATACCAAACTGCTTTAATTCCTCTGGCATACTTAGGGGTGAGGCTGTTTCTGTAGGTAAAATTCAGTAATCTCAGTGCACTAAGCTGAGAGGGAACTAAAGGCCTCACTTCCCACTGGCTTCCCCCCATCTTGAGGGACAGATTCCTTCCCAGGTGTATTGGTACAAGATTCATTAATTTCAGCTGCAGTCTCTCTCAGTGACTAGTCTTTGGATCAGATCTTACATGCATATTTTTAAAATCTGTTAAAAATGGAAACTTCTGCAGTTGCATTTTAACACTTCTCTGCCAATCAATGTTTGGTTTTGTTTCAGGTTCTCTGTCTCAATGGAAGTGGTACCAGCCTGGGCCCCAGCAGTAGGTTTCACGCTCCTGCCCCATGCAGGAGGATTTTTAGGAAGCAATATAACCAAAAGAGAAATCCCAGGATGGTATAAAACTCTACAGAAGCCATCCTGGTGTCCACCTAACTGGGTGTTTGCTCCTGTTTGGGGAACTCTCTACACATCTATGGGGTATGTTTTTCACATTGTATTAAGGCACTTCCCTGATCTCAAAGTTGCTTTTTGTGTAATGCTGGACCAGAGAACTATGACTGTATGTGGCTGTATGTTTGTAAGAAACTGTGTCAAGCTGCCTCTTTAACAGGTAAAAACATGTTTTAGGAGTTGTGTGTGGGCTTGATGGGACATTTTGTACGCAGAAGTATCCACATCAAAAGCAGGAGCTTGAAAAGCTGCCATTAATTTGCTTTCCTCATTCATTCTGAGGGGAAGACCTGTCAAGCTGGAAAGAGTGGAGCAAGGCAGCATTGGGATTTCTTCTAAGTATGTCCTTCAGTAGTTTTAGGAATATTTAAAAAAAGGGCCCGGGGAGGGAAATTACCATAGAACTGTTCTAACAGAGCTCAATAATGCAATGGATAAAACTGAATGCTACATTGACACTCCCATGTTCTCTCATTTTGGTTTCATTTTCTTTCCAGAAAAGCTTTGTAATTTTTATAGCCTCGTGTCCTGCCCCTCCCCACCAGTATTCTCTTTTCTTTCTCCTCTTACAGATTGCACTTTTAAATTTATTTAAGTGGAATACTTGTGCATTTGAAGAGTTAGCATCTGAATGAGGCCATTACTGGCCTGTGAATAAAAACATGCCTTTTATCAAGGAGAAAAGAGCTGGGTGGCTTTCCCAACTTCCTTCAAGTTGATTGCACAATCTGTAACACTGTGTCTGGATTCCTCATCACAAATCTGAGTAGCAAGTTAAACATCTTAAAAAAGTCCAAATTGAGACAGCTTATCAGTTATTTTGGTAACAGCAGAATCAGTGTATCCTAAGGTAGATGGTCATGGTTATGTATTATACATGCAGCCTTGTCTTCTCTAATCTGTCATGCACACACATTCCTTGAATGATCAAGACATTTAATTCCTCCAGAATCTCTTGGACATATGGAAAGCAACAAATAAATCAAAGCAAGATTTAACGAGCTTACCTGCCTTTCTTGACACTTAGCTTCCTAGATTTGTACATCATGATCTTGGTCTGAAGTTGAAGTCAGATGTATGAACAAGTGCAAGTCCACACTGTGCTCTGGAAATCAATAAGGAAACTGAAGATTCTAATGCTTACCCTGCCCCAACTTTCTTTTGTTTTCATTATTCTGTGCAATCAAACTGCCAAAACAGCAAAGCTGCATTGTTCAATTTCTATGGAAGTAATGGCCTGTGAAAGTAAATCAAAGTGCTTGAAGGGTTCCTCCTGCTCCCCATACTCGACTATGCATTGGGATCCCACTCACTGCCATTCATTTTATCCACTTAAAAACTGGGGTTTGATTTATTGTTTTTAATTAAATCTTTAAGACACCATTTACCAGTACCAAAACAAAGTTTCTTCACTATTTGCATCTTAGACTTGTTTCCAATTTAACATGGCATTCTCTTCCAAGACTGAAATGCTGTAGGTAATCTGCCTCTATGCACTTAGAAGTGAGAACTCTGGCATGATTGGGAATTTTTCTCTCTCCATGTTGTTAGCCAGAGCAGCTGCTCAAGCCTGTGCTGTCAGTTACTCTGCCAAGTACTGTAAGTCTTCCAAATTAATCTGGACCCTAGCACTGAAGTTATTTCATTTGCTCAAGAATGTGTGGAAGCTTTAAGCAGTGTAGTGAATGACACTTCCCCTTTGCTTTCTGCAGATATGGCTCCTACCTGGTGTGGAAGGAACTGGGGGGCTTCAATGAGAAGTCAGTGGTTCCTCTGGGTCTGTATGCAGGGAACCTGGCATTAAACTGGGCATGGACTCCAATATTTTTTGGAGCTCACAAAATGGGATGGGTAAGTGGAAAACTAAGTTTTTGAACCAAAGATTCCTACTCTTATTAGCATGAAAGGTTTGTGTCATCATCTGTTCTCCCTGAAAATGGGTCTGAATACAGAATATAGCTTGCAGAAATTTTCTAGAATTCTCTTTAATGCATGCCAGCAGCCACCTGAGAGAATTTACAGATTTAGACCATCTTTAAATTGATAGATTCCAAGCAGCTCTTTCTGCCATCCTTTGGTAAGAGCTTTGTGTGACTAGAAAATGTAAACATTTATGCCTTACTACAATTTCTAGGTCTCTCTGGCAAACAGCAGTGATAAGGAGCTTATTACAACATGATTCAGGTGCTCAACACCCCTTTTAGAAAAGACAAATTTTCTGCAGTTCTCTGAAGAGAAACAGCTTGTCTCAAAAATAAGAATTGGTAATAAATAAAATTTTTGCCTGGTTCTCTAGCTGTACATGCAATGCTGTAACAGGGAAAGACTCTGCAATCCATCCCAGATTCATTCACACCTCATCTGTGGTGTTTGGGTGACACAAACAAACTGGACAAGTCCACTTGCTCCAAGTCACACTGGAAAGTGTCTCACTGCCCACTAGAGAGGCTATGGGTGAGAGAGACTTCATTCTCCCTTCTCTGCTCCCAGCGGTAATACCTTTTCTTGTACCTCTATTGTTTTATGACTCCAAGTGCTTTGAAAGTCAGCAGAAATCTATCTTTTTCTGCTAGCTGGTTTTCTGAGGATTTAACTCAGAGAGGGATAGAACAGGTGCCAGAGCTAGGAGGAAAGAGTGACACACAGACTGTGGAGTCAAGGAAATGCAACGAGTAAAAACAACACTAACCATTTTCTGTGTTTCAGGGGTTGGTGACTCTCCTGCTTACAACTGGTGCAGCAACAGCTACAACTGCTTCCTGGTATAACATCAACAAAACAGCAGCTTATTTGATGGTTCCTTATTTAGCCTGGCTAAGCTTGGCTTCTGCACTCAATTATCGGGTATGGAAGGACAATTGCAACAAAAAAACCCCTGAATAAGCAGCTTTTGGCCAAAATGATTTTTTTTCCACAATAATTTTTTAACATAAAGTTATGGCCTTATTTTATGTTTTAACTGAACTACTTCTACCATTAGTTTTCTAATTACAAAACAAATACACATTTATTAGGCAAGCCACAAAGGGGTGTATGCCTGACTGGCTTTTATAGCAAACTAAAAGAAAGTCCTGCTTGGAAAGTGCTAAGTGCCATATTACAGCATTATATGTTACATAACAGCATTTTAACTGTAACCAGAAGAAAGCTGGAACTCAAACTTCCTTAGGTTCAGAGGAAGAAATCCAGCCACGCACTAACACAGGTTCCAGAAAGGTGCTCCTAACAGTGACAGGCATGACTGTGGCCTGAATCTTCCATGTTTACCACTAGGCTCAGTGCCATTGTGTTACAATGTGTCCCTCTACAGCCACCAGATACTCACCTTCTGGTCACTGTACTCTGGAAATGTTTAAGACAAGCTCTTTCTAACAATTTGTGCCTTCCCACTTTGAAGAACTGTACATGCCTTCAGCTAAATGCATTAAACTATGTGTAAACTTACTAACCTTGTTTCTTGCTGGTATCATTTTTAAATTGTTTGGAGCAGAAAAACACTGAGTGCAGCAGGATGCTATAGCCTCAAAGACAGCCCCTTTATCTCTTCTCCTCACCTTTGCAGTGGCTAAGACAAACCAGGAAATTCAGAGGACCTGTAAAGAAACTGTGAGAACCCAATCACAACATTTCTTTAACCAAATTTACCTAAGGAGTCTAAACCAGTTCAGGTTCCCCTGAGCAGGAGGCCAGCACGATACGAGCATCACTTCTGGCTGTGCAATCCCACTCTCCCTTCTGCCCCACCTGCACAGTGACTCGATTTTCCTAAGTTTATTTCTCCAGCCTATGCTCCAGTCAGTGAACAAAGCAGGTTTCTGCAGACCAGCCTGAAATAGCCTCAGATATTCCTTTATATGCTGGATAATGAGGGATAACACACTGTGTGCTTGCAAAGTCTGAAGCAAGGTATTTTTTTCTTGAGCATATCCTAATTTCTGCAAACTATCTTATATAATTACTACCCATAGAATTTTTTGCAACTTGCACATACAATTCCTAAATTTCAGCCAAGTGACCCTGATGTGAGGAAAGATTAGGAGCGATTTTTTTCAAATGGAGATCCCACTGCCAAATACCTCTCTCTTAGGCCCTAAACTTTGAAGTCCAAGGACTGTTTGGGCTTCTACAAGGGTTTTCAAAATCCCTTTCATTCCTTCAGGCTTCTGCATTCCTGTGCTGCTCTAGATGTTGCCTCCTGCTCACTTCCTCAAAAATCTGGTTTCTTTAAGGGACAGGCTAAGGATGACAGCCAGCAGTACAAGGTTCCTAAATGCTGTGGGGTTTGTTTTTCTCTTTAAATAAGAAAAAATGGGAAGATCCATGAAATATTTAGTCTCATTAACCCCCTAGTTCTATTGCACTGAAATACTCATTACTATTATAATATTATTTACCACCCATCAGAACTTTTTAGATCTTTGTATAGAAGGGACAGATAAGAAAGGGACATAAAAACCCCAACATGATCCAGTAAATTATAGTTTTAATGTTGACATGGGGAACTTGTGCAATGTGCCCCAGCAAGCAAGCAATCAGGCTACCTGAAAAACAAGTCCTACTCGGAGGTCTCCAGTATTCAATTAACAAGACACTTTGTCAACACACACCAATGATTTACAGAAAGAACAAAGCAAGACAAGGACAATGCAGACAAAGGGATTATCAATACAGTATATGGTATATGCATATTCTTCGGATACAATTTTTTTCCCCTGGTGATCAGTATAGGAAAACAGTTGCATCAGCAGCTCATAGAACTGAAATATAAATCCTGCTGTTAAGCATATCTGAGAAGGAAATTGATAGTCATGTCTTCTGTGGTTAGACAATGCGTGTCACATGGCAGTTGTCTGTTTCATCCAGAAATAGGGTGCTGAAGACATCATTAAAAAACGTGGGGTGGTATTGGCAGGCTCTGTCACAGTCAGGATTAAAGTTCACCTCCAAGATCTGAGGCTGCATAATTCTTTTTCCTGTCAAGGCAAACACAAACACTGCTGCTTAATACAAGCTCTACAGAGATCCCAAATCACTACTTGTTTTTAATCCAGAATTTATAGAAAATGATTGGGAAAAGCACAGAGCACACAGCTCGCACTGCTTGAAAAACAGTACATGTATGTGGGAAGGAATAAATTTCTGAAAAGATCCACAAACATAAACAATTCAACATTCAAATAAAGGAGCTTCTCACCATCTCTGCTGGTGTCCCACTTAAGCATCAAGTCAATGGCATATATTGCTCTTGATGATGGATAATCGCAAATGCCAAGAGGGGCAGGTTTAGATGAAGCAACTTGGAACAATTCAGCAAATGCCTTAAAAATACTTTCCTGATAACAGAAAAAGGTCTCTGAATGAGGAGTGAGGTTCCATAAAAACCAACAAACATGTTTTTAATCATTCATACAGTGCTTTAAAGGGTTTGTATCAGTTGCACTACACAACAGATGAAAATGTGCACAGTTTCCAAAAATGCACTTAAACCTAAAGCCAACACAGAGAAAGGACTAAGCACCTGGCAATATCCATGGACTTTCCTGGGGAGCTAATCAATACCATGGAAATCCTGAAAACAGTGCATTTAACATGAGAATTAACCCCCTTTCTCAGGCATTATGCAAAGTATTGCACTTATGTGTAGAGGAGGGGAAAAAGAAAACCCAGGAGAGTTCTGTGAAGACCTGCAGTACAACTGTGAAGTTCTGGCTTTTTTTCCCTGCCTATTCAGTTGTATTCTAGCTTTGTTTTGTTCTGTTCAGTAATGAAACATCTTTTACCCACTTATACCCCTAAGAAAGGAGGGGGGGGGACATGGAGATTTTAAGGATGTACTACATAGGTATTTTGAAAAACAGACAGATATCCCATCAGAAAGTGAAATAAACCAGATAGAACACACAGGTGTGAATTTTAGCAATGAGTTTATACCGCAGTGAGCCACTCCCTCTGCAAATGAAAAGATGGTGTAAAACTTTCTATTTTCCATACACACAAGCTACTACTTTGGGTAACCTACATGATGTATTTTGGCATGTCTCTTTTCACCCCTTGTAGTCTCTTCCAGACTATATTAAACTCTGTCATATTCTGAGTATCATTAATTGGATACAAGGGTCTAGTTAAAACCAATGTGAATTAATTTATGGAAATCAAGGCACAGTTGGATACTTTATGTACTTTTGAATAAATATGTACAGATAAAGGCTCAGCAATCATTCAGCTTCTTCCAGCTCCTAATAAATATGGAAGAATGAAAGAGTTCAGTTTTGTGCATGTTTCTGAACCAGTTCTTCACATTCAGCTTTTTCTTTCAAGTATGAATCACAGGAAAAATTAAAATAAATGAGAAAGCCCTCATCTGCCTTCCTGCATGTTTTATGGAACTGTAGCATTTGGAGCTTTCTTTTTACAGACAAAAGATATCAGAGAACCTGATATCAGAGAATCATCTGTGTTCTTGTGAAAAGTCATCTGTGCAATGAGCAGGGACAGGGCTCTGGCAAGGCTGCTAACATAGAGAAGCTGGGGCAGCAGCAGGAAACTGCACTTGAGAGTAGACAGGACTTGCTGTATTACTAAGTCCAACATAAAGAATTATCATGGCGTAATCATGAAATAAAATTCTCAAATTATAAAATATAATTCTCTAACAACCAAGTATCTGAGGGCAAATTACACAAAGTTCTGAAGTAAAGGTTAACACATGATCTCCTTTGTGAACTCACACACATGAAATATGTCTTATGAGAAAAAAATCCTAACAACACAACACTTTTGGAAAAGCTGGTTTGCTGAGTAAAAAAACCCCAAACAGATCATGAACACTTACATGAGAAAGAAGAATTGCTGACTTACTTGTACTGTTGTCCAAGGATATTCAGGATATTGTTTTTCAAACAGAGGAATAAAGTCTTCACAGTGCACCTGAAACAGTTTAGTAACATCAAAGCCTGTCTTGGTTGTGAATGACAAGAGAATGGAACATCAAATGTATTTGCCATTCATACAAATGCAAGTAGAGAACTAGGGAATTAAGACAGCTCCTGAATACCTTCCTTGTTTCAGGATTTCTTGTTATAAAAGATCACCCTAAGGCTTTGACAATGACAAGCTGTCGTTGTTTGTAATTCTTTTATTGTCTCTATCAATGTGAGTTCTATTCAGAACGTAGGTGTGTATTACCTTAGATAATCACATATGACTGGGGAAAGTGTCTAGAAAAATACTTACTTAGGACTTTGGGTACTTTGAACAGCCTGTTTAAGTGGATGTGAAATAGGCTATTTGCTAATAGCCACAGAGCAGGCACCAGAAGGTTTTCTACCAACAGAAAGGTGAGGGAGTGTGGGGATGCAGAATGTTGCCAGGAAGGATGGCTTTTGTTGGCATGGGGCCCTGGGGGAGACGGCATACCCCAGGTCTAGCAGAAAGCAAAACAAAAGAGCAGGAGACAAATAAAGAGCAAAGAGGCAAGGCAAAAGTAGGATAGTTAACAGAAGCGTAGGCAAAGAGGTTGTAATCAGTAGCTGCTTGAGATGCTAAAGATGTAATCCTAGAAGTTGAAGTTTGTGGTTGTTGAACTGCTAGCTTTGGAACAGTATATAAGATGTGCTTTGTACAATAAAAAGTTGGCTTTGCATGTACCCGGGAGAGTCTGTGTTTCAATCATCGACAAGGGAGTGTTTGGGCTGTTTGCTTACCTGTTTTAATGCCACACCAGGAGCATAATTCATGACGGTGAAATGCTTCTCATAGTCATCCAAGTCATCGAGTGAAAACGCCCTAAGGAACAGAACAACTCCTCAGTTTCCGAGGCATCCCATTCCACCAGGGGCACGCTGCGAGGGGAGGGGAGCACCTGTTGGAGAAGCGCAGCCAGAACACGTCATAGCTGTAGAGCCGCAGGGGCCTGGCCGAGCGCAGCAGCACCACATAGCGCACGTCGAACTTCACCAGCCCCACGTCCTCGCGCTCAAACAGCACCGGCTCCTCGATGTACTTGCACACCACCTACAGCAGAGCACGTCCAACACAGCCCAGGTGAAATGCAGCCATCACTGCACCTCCACGACTTAGGGTAGCCCTGTCTGCGTCTAAGCTTTTTTCTCAGAAACCTGCACAAATACACAATGTTAATTTGCACTGACAATGGGGTGTGGAATCAAGGAGGCCAGTATGTTCTCATTTTTAAAAATCACAGATTTCTAACTCTGGTGACCTTGTTGTTTTGCAACAATTGCGAAGCAATTCTGTGTGCATTTCTGCGCCCCAGAAAACACATGCAGTCCACACACTACCAACAAATGGTGCTGAAGCGAGCTCCAGTGCTCACACACTGTGAGGTACAGGTGTTTGTTGCAGGCTCCCAGTAAAAAGCTCCTGATTCACCTCGTGTTGGCAAAGGTGGCACTTTGTGCCACTGAGCAGAGCAATAACAATCAATCAGGGAACAAAAGCAATAATGCTCCCAAATTGATGACCAGTGCTAACTATAGCCAATGTGCCAGCCTAGGGATTGGCTTTACAGCACCACCATGCTGGAGTATCCCCTATCATCAGGGCAAGTTTTATTTTTTAAATGAAACAACATTAGGCTCTGACTTCATCACTGCAACAACTGGAGTTGAGCAATTTGAAATGGAATCTATTCTGAACTCCATGCTTATGGCCAGCATATGAATTTTGAAGAAAATAAATTTCCTTTGTATTTTCAGACCTCCTTCTGCGAAGCAGTTTTCCCAGCTCTGCCCTTTAAATCCCGTTCAAAGCCATGCTCTCTCACCTTTGGGCTGCTTTCCCTATGCCTGATGATATTGTTCAGGTTGTTGGTGATGTGGGTATCCAGGCTTCTGGCCAGGTTCCATGGTTTGCATATCCAGTGATTGTCTTCTCCTCTGAAAGAGAAAGAGAGAAAGCAACATCTGTAAGTATCCACCTCATTCATCTGGCTGCACATCCACTTGACTTGATCCATGTCTTCTGAAAAGTACTTTATAAAGCTGTGGGCTACAGTCCAAGAACTAAGACTTCTGCTGGCAGCTGGGAGCAGTAGGTCTCAGGCATAAGGGAGAGAAAGGGCAATGGTATCTTGCACAGATTTTTTTTTTTTTCAGTTAAGGTCTAGCACAGTTGCACTGTTTATCTCCTTCTGCATCTGACACCACCAAAAGAGGAACACAGACTATCAACAGGACAGCATCATCATGAACATGCACTGGTCACAATGTGGAATTGTTCCACGAGAAGTTGAGAACATTCTGGCAGGGTATTGCACAATTTTCCAAGTTGGTTCCCAAAAGACCCCTCCAAATCATTCACATTAAATGACACCATAACTCATCTCTTTAGGAAGAAACCACACAGTGTCTCAACAGTTCACTTGAGAGGACAATGAAAGCACACCATCATTGTCTCACTTTCTGCCACCCAGACACCTCCAGGGGTAAATTCTTTGAAATATCCTTGTGAAAAATCCAGCAATATGCTGGTCTTTCCATCTGTCTTTCCAAGTCAGGACAGGGTGAAGCTTGATGTCTTTTCCTCAACCTCTTAAAGCATCACAAAGTGAACTGAATACAGCAGTTAACTTCTGTTTTGTTTGTCTGAAAATTCCTACCACCTCCTTCCCATTCCCTACACAGACATTGCATTCACTATCAATCCTAGGTATTAAAAAGGAAATAAGGCACCCCACACTAGGGATACATGGCAGGTGTGCTCTCTCCTGGTCAATGCCAGTCCATAACAGATTATGTACAGCAAATAATGGCCAAATGAAACACATGGCAGGTGTCACCATAATTAGCAAGCATCACCAAAGCAGCAACCTTTAAACCAGAATACTTCAGGCCAGATAGAAGAGGTTATTCAGCAGTGCTAATGCTCTCCTTTCTCTCTTGCAAAAAGAAAAATCATAGTTTCCATCCACTTCAAGGCAGCTGCAGCAGCAGCAAATGTGGATTTAAAACACTAAAGCTCCATGACTGCTTCAGGCTAACGCTAAAATTAAATTTTACTTCCATAACCCTGCAGAACCCAAGTACTTTAAACATTTTCCACTCTGGCTTAAGTGCAAGAACAACTGCTACTGTTCTCTAGAAAATAAAAATCCCACATTTGTTGCAAACACATTTTGAGGCTTTGTATATTCATTAAACACAAGAAGATCCTGACTAGGCAAAAAGCACAGGACACTTCAGCTCTGTATTCAAATCACAGCAAAGTTCCTGGGTTTCAAACTGCATTGCTTAATACTCCTACCTAAAAAGCTCCCACTTTTCAGGTAAAATTAACTTGAATATAAAAGCAGCAAGAGCTAACTCATCGTGGTGCAACAGCTGCAAAGAGCAAAATGTGGGCTCCTGGTCTCCATGGAAAGGGGGATCAAGACAGGACAAAACCCAAGGAAGAGGAAACACAAGTCACCTTCTGTCACGTTGCTGGAAGTAGCTGATGAACTGAGGCAATTCTGTCTGGAGGTTAAAAGTCCGAGGCAACCATCTGGGCCCGTCGGGTCCCCCAGCTCGTCTAGCAATGGATGCCAGGCAGTCTTTGACAGTCAGGAGGTTCTCACAGGGGAACTGATTCACCATTACCTCAGGCCTCTCCTCACTCAGCTTCCTACAAAGTAAACAGGTGCTTGGTGAAGGGGGAAGGTTGTGGAGGCCTTTGGGAACACAGTTTTTATAGCAAAAAAATTTTTCAAAGGTTATTATCAGGGGAAAAATGAATCTTGTCATTAATTAACCTATAATCTTTGAAGTGTGAGAAGTTGTAGAGGATGTCTGCTTCTCCCTCGTTGTCTGTGAATACAAAACGGGGATGTGTCAGGTTGTTGAGGACTTGCTGAATGTCTGTGAAAACCCTAGAAGAAAGAAACACATGAAGAAAAATGTCAGTGTAGTCTCTGATCAACTCATGCTTGAACAGAAAAAACGTTCTAAGTTTGGCTTTCTACAAGAATGATGTTTTTCCTACATACATTCTCCGTGACGATCCCTTCTTGATACACTGAAACAACTTAAATTGAAGTGGGATTGATTAAAAAATCGTATTTTGAGACAGAAATCTCAGAGGTAGTTTAGCTCTGAGAGCTTAATAAAAATAGCAGTTCAGAAGGTGATGACTAAATCCCTGCTGACAGAGAAGCACTAACATGAATTCACTGTTCTACATGAAAAGTCCAGAAGTGAGAGTGACCTTGTGAATACCTTCACTCCTGAAAGAGCTCTAAAAATCAACCTATTGACACCCATGTGAGAGAAAGTCATAGGAAATCTTGCCAGTTTAATTCAGTAGCTTCAGAAGATTATTTTTGTTTGTTCAGAACTTCAAATAACCCAAACATATGAAAGTAGGTACATTAGGTATATGCTGGAAATACACACAGCCTTGAGGTTTGATACAAATTCCCTTTCAACCCCATTTAAAATCACACAAAACCCCAACCCAAACTTGACAGACACTTCAGAATGTAACAAAGAACAAGGCAAGATGTTGCATATCTTAGGAAATTTCCCTCTCAAATGAAACCAGTAACTTGGATGCTAAAATAATAGCTATTTTGATGACTTTACAGCTTACAGTGAGGCCACTTAATTCAAAATTCAGCATGTTGACTCAAAAAGTGAGACTAGTTTTTTATATTAGTCTCATGGTAAGGGAACATTTAAACAGAATAACCAACCACTTATTTTTTCCATGAGAAACTACTGTATTCTTCCTCCCCTCCAGATCTATTCTTATCAAGTTGGAACTTTCCTCTCCTCCTGCACTATTAACCAACTGGAAGAGAAATTCCCCTGAGAGACACTTATCTAAAAAGATGAACTGCAGAAATAGCCCTGTCACAAGGGGAAATAAATTCTTTAAAAAGCAAAGTATATAAGATGCTTTGCATAGCTCCATGTATGAAATGCAACAACGATTATACTATTTATGCTGAATTCTATAACTGAAAGAGAGGACTTCATTGTGGATGAAGAGAATCAGCCTACTGAGAGAAGCCACCAGTCATTCCTCACTGTTGGAACAGAACAAAGTATTTCCACACAGTCCCACTAGCATTTCTTCCTCCAATTTGTGGCTTCTTGGTTTCTCCTTGTAAGTCTGCACACTAAGGGAAAGTGTACTACCAAATCTGATGTACTGGATCCACCACAAGTTCTGCCAAACCCACAAGCTCCCCTAATATCCACTGGTTTGTCCTTGCTGAAGCAAAAGGAAATCAAAGCCGTGGCCTGAAGATAAAAGGCCAATTGTATAATGCTGTAACAAAGTCCTGAAGCATCCAAAATCTCCACATGAATATGCATGAAAGAACACATGCAGCACAAGAACTACTAAAATTTAAGTTGCTCAGAAAATCCCAAATTGGTTCCTTACAAACACAGCCTACAAATCACCATCCCACAAAGACCCAATGCCAGGGCACTCAAGATCATGAATTTGAAGACTTGCATTTGAAGACTTGCTTAAAGGACAGCACTAAAGAAAAAGGGGAGGTCAATCTATCTTTGTTAAGTGCAGGAACATTGCTGTAATAAGACGAGGGAGGTTAAGATTAGAGGGAAAAAAAGGCCATTTCACTTGTTCTAAGGTATTAAATTACACCCCCCATTCTGTACGTTATCTTCTTACCATAAAGTCTTGGGATAACCAAAAGCTCTGCAAAGTAGATTATTTCAGTTTGAGAATGAAAATCTCCTGGGAACACTGTGTAAAATAATGTATTTCACTGCCAACATCTATCACTGAGCTCAGTGGCCAGAGTCCCTCAGGTACCTTAGCCTAGCCAGTATAAAGGCACACATTTGAAACAATCAGATCTCTGCACTGAAGAACACAGACTAAAAGGGCAGGCACCTGACAGCCACTGAGGCATTCCTTTGCTGTCATCTAAGGAGCACACAGGATCTTCTATGGCATTTTCCTTGGGTTTAGTTAAGTATGTTGGTACACATTTCTACGTCTACTCCGACAATACATACAAATAGATAGAGACAGGTAAGAAATGCACCAAGTCCCATTCTGGCTTTGGCAGATGGCAGAGAACCAACACTGCAATTTTTTCATTCCAGTAACAGTGACACACTGAACTAATGAAGCCAGCTAACCATACCCCCCAAATGATGGTTTCTTTCCCCCTTGTCTGACAGAAGTCCTGGTAGGGATGCTATAAAGATGATATTCAGTAAAATTATGCAAGTAAGATAAATATGTTTAGATGTTATTTAATTTACTCAAAATATTTAAAGCTAAGAAGCAGTTATGAGAATCAACTCCAACAGCACAGAACCGACAAGACCAACCAAAACAAAGAGTTGTCTCATAACAGCTCTTTGGACATTTTTAAAAAATGACTGATGTAGCTGAAGAGAAACATGAAAGAGAAATCCAAATGAAACAAAGATGATCAAGCCCAACACAAACTGGAAAGACTTTCCCTAATAAATCTGTCTTTGAAGCATTTAGTTCTTTGATTCACCTTTTTTTCCATTCAGCAATCAGCACAGCTGGATAGAACAATCTCCCTAGGGCAGGGGTTACTATGGCTACAAGACCTAATTCAACCTGTAATTTTGCAGTATCAAACTGCTTGTACTCACTCCCCTGCTTTTCAGGATTCAGGTTAAACATTTATTTCACCTTCCATTCTCTGTCTTAGCTCTGCTTGGATACAAGCTGACTAAGAATTGGTTCCAGGTTCTCAACTCTGCAACGTCATGCCTTGAATTTCTTCTGAATTCCCTGGAACTGCAGCAGAGCACACATATTATCAACAGGCTGCACACATCTACCCAGCTCCATGTGTTCCTATCTGTCTGCCCATGGTAACAGCCCTAAAACCTTTAAAGCTTTAGAAGAGGCCAAGAGCACTGGAAGGCTGCAGCTCCCACTCAGTCATCTGGACTCTGAGATGCTGCTCTACTCGTGGGGGAACTTTAGTAGACAAAATTCAGAGCATGAGAAGGATCTTAAAGCCTTCTGTCCAGATATGAACAGGATAAAGGAGAAGAGAGGAAAACCCTTAGGAGTACTTTGATTTGGTGTGGAATAAATTCCTTAGAAGAAGAGCAGGAAGAATTTGATGTGTTTCTCCCTCCTTCCTTGCCTAATGTGAATGCCATTCACTTGAAATGTAAGATACAAAATAAAGAGGCAAGCAGTGAAAAATATATCAACATTTCCCAACATCCTCAATATTTCTTTCTGCCTCTATCAGAATGCATCTGCCTTTGACTAGTGTATCTGAGTACACCAGATGGAAAAAAAATCAGCTTTTGTTTATCCTCACTGTCATGTAACCAGAGATTTCAACTACAAAATGAATCTTGACTATCACTGGGCAAGTTAACAAATGCCTTTCCACAAAAAGTGACTTTGATTTCCAGTAGTTCTTCTCAAGTAAAGTTGATCAAGGGAATAACAAATAAGCACAAGAAGCTGGTGTGTGAGTACATCTACCAATACATTTTAGTGCAACTTTAGCCCTTAAGCAAAATGTTTCAGGCAAGAACTGTGATGCCAGTGTCAGACTACAAACACTCCAGAGTGCAACTCACAGCACATGCTAAGCAATGTTTTGTTTCTCTGGAATAAAACCAGTAACAAGGCAGCCTGGCCATGCAGCACCACTGCTTTTGCTCACAAAAATCCCTTATCTTTGCAATGTTCTTCCAGCTTTCTTCTGAAATGGTTTCACAGCACATGGTCCATTTTTGTAGCAAGCACATATCCAATTTAAAATAACCCAGGTTTTCATAAGATTCCTGTTTGGTAATGTCATCTGAAGAAGGGGAATAGTTATATTAACACAGCACAGAGCAGCACAGGTACCCATCCCTATGGACATACATGCTACAATGCAGAAGACAAGTCTTAGCCATACTTAGTGAAAACACTGTGTAACATAGTGTTAAAACATGATTCAACTTTTCTTTCACCCAGAAGGTGGTACTTACTTAAAAAAACCCACAAAACGAAATTTATTCTTTAGAAATTTTGTAAGTGACAATTCAGTCAATCTGAAGAATAAATCCAACAGGAGCTACTAGTAAGTCAGAATCTTAGGCAAGTGGCTCCATATAAACACACCTTTACCTTGCCTCTGTTTTCAAAGACAGGAAAGGCTGTTCAGGCTGAACAGACTGCAATTACTGCACATAATCCTAGTAAGAAAAAAGTTTGTTTGTGGATACGTACTTGAAAACTTTATCTTTGGCATAAACTGGTGGATTTATCGCTACAGGAAGTTTTTCCTTGTTTTCTGCTAAAATTGCCTGGAAAACAGAAGACCACAAAAAGTTAATTCTAGGCAGAATGAAAGAGTCCATTGCATGTCTTACTGGCCCATTCTCTTTGGTGCAAGTGAATTTCAGCAGTTACATTTTGACAATTCTATTATGTTGTGTGATATGCTGTTCAGAAAAAAAGAAATCAGTACAAGAGCAGAGGCAGAAGGAAATTCTATCAGTTAAAAGGAACAAGAAATAAGGCTTCATCAAGAAATAATGCACATCAACACTGTTGAAAGACCTTGAGAAATTCTTGTCTCCTAAACATTAAAAAAAATCTCAAATTGCAGCCAACCATATACAATAAAAGACAAAGTTGCTGTATTTCCAACAAAATGGAAGAGTGACTATTTAGTTGGGATGCTTTGTTACAGATGACTAAAAAAATTACAGGAGGTCGGAAGCCAATTGTGCCCCTGTAAAAATGGGCAAAATTTTTTTTGCAGTCTTCAGCAGTAATCATGCCCACAAAGTCTCTCTCTATCCTCTACAGCCCTCCTGTGACTGATAAAAGGAAATACACTTCTGGATCATTGCTGATGCCCTGCCAAAGGAAGCAGCTCACAGAAGCTCTGGGATAGGAGAAGTGCATCTTGAGAAACAAAAGCAGCTGCTTCTGTACAATAGCTCTGTGAATTGCAGCTGCTCCAGACTGTCCTGAGTTGCAGTGGTGAAGTGCCTGTCCAGCCATAGATGCACCTCTTTACCTTTAAGGCTGGTACAGGCAATAAAATCCTACGTAAGTAGGAAAGATAAACAAAACCACAATGGTAATCAAAGATCTCCTGAAACAGATTGGGCAGGACAAATTCTCTGATTCTTTGAAATACAAAATAATTCCTGTAGTCACCAAAGAATAAGAAGAGAGCCTGTACTTTTAAGGTGAGATGATTATACTTCTCCAAATGCATTATTGTGTTTTTTGCAGCTCAAACCCAGGGAGCTGTTGATATCTCACTAGTCCCAAGAGATACTCCCTCTATCCTACTGCCTCTCCTGACACTTGCTTCTGCAATCATTGCCCCATCATCACCCACAGTATTATTTAAGTTACAACCTTTGTGGTCTCTGTTGGAAACCAGAATTAGGTAACAGAACAAAAAACAGATATCAGAATGTTAAGCTACAATGTTGCTGTAAAAACTCTCTCATTATTTTACATATAACAACATTAGAACTGTCAGCAACATAGTATCTCTTTCTAGCTCTGTCACCTTTGGTGTTTAGGGATGTGCCATGCCCTGAGCTACTCTTCACTGGTCTGCCACCAATTGAGAGTTCCATCTACTGCTAGACATTCTACAGTAAAAGAAAGTTCTGTTGGTTGGTTCTAGTATCATTAGAGCTCTCATCTATTCTCAACAGCTCAGGGGCAGAGACAGTTAAAAAAAAAGGCTACTTTGGAAATATGTTTTTAAGGTAGCATGGTAAAGGAGGATACTGGACCCATTTGCCACACGCACTTCTTTAACTTGACCTGATTGTACCAAAACAGAATTAAAACATGGGCAAAAAAGTTGCCTTATCTGAGAACAAGGCACTTTTGCCAAGAGAACACATGTAAGAGAAACTGTAGGTGCATTGCTGTTCCTCAGCTGTTAATGCAAAATACAGCTTTTCCAAAAATGCAAAATCCCAACCAACCAATCTGGTGTAGGTTACAAGACAGCCAGGCTACTATGAGTGTGTATCTTTATTTAGGAGAAGCAGGTTAACTTCATTTTTGACTCGATATTGTTAGTAACTATCTGGATGAAGCATTTTCTGTCTCTCATCCACCATAAAGAAACAGACTGGGATATAGGTTCATCTTCAGAAGCTGTACTTTGAATACTATTAGTAGCCAGTACATCCTCATAGGTATCAGTTTCCTCATTTTTCTAAGGTGAATTTCATGCCAACATTGCTCAGGAAAAGGAGATTCCAAACATTAATTTCACATCCTTAAAATATCCCAAACCTTTATTAGAAAGGAGACAAACTGAATAAGTACTTTATGATAGTGCAATCAAATTAAAAAAGTCTCTGCTCCAGTATTTAGTGGTTCTAAACCACAATGTAGCTCAGTATCCAGTCTGAAAAATATAACTTTTCCTAAAATAGTAAACCAAATCTTTCTGTAATTTGAGACAGAACAGCAATATTACAATAAAAGAAATCAAATCAATAAGCCTATGAGACAATGTATGAAATATCTAACTGGAAGATGTATGCCTCATATGAAGTACCTTGTAGTGTGCTTATAAAAAAAGCTATGCAATACAGCAATAAAATATTAGAACTCATTTATATTGCTCCACTTAGATATTATATATAAGTGTAAGACATTTCTTGACTCTCTGTGCTTTGATTTTTTTTTTAATTTAGTGGCTGCCCTCTCAATCAGTCTTTAAGTTTAAAAAGAAGCAAAACTGGAATTCCTGCAATGGTTTTTTAGACACTGTCTCTTCTTAGTGGAGGTAAGATATGGAATTAACTTGTTAAAATCATACCTGGTAATGCTCATCTGTTGGCTCTGGAGTAAAACAGCTGACATCCAACACTTCAGCAGGCACCCATGGTATCAAAACACACTTCCTGATCAGGCGATCTGTCTCCCCGTAGGCATAATCACGAGTGACTTCATCTGCAGCAAAACCAGGAGAACCTTTAGGAACTGCCTTTCATTTCCCACTGAAAATCTTCAAGTGACAGCTCCACAGTCAATACCAGCACAACTTTTGTTATTTAAATGAAAAGTTAGCGATGATTAAAGAACTGTGACAAAAAGATTTAGGATGCTTATCTTCTCCACATGGTGGAGGCATAGGGTGCTCTGTGATTAAGATTACAGGAATAAATAATAAATCATTGGCCTGGTGTTTCCCAGCTTTCAGAGCTTGACTTTCTGACTCAAAGCTACAAACAGAGACTAAGAAATTTTTTTTAAACCACTCAGAGGACTGAACTGGCAGTTTCACTAAGGCAGTGATGTAAGATTTAAGTTCTCTGTCAATAAAACAATAGCAATGTTTTTGGACTGATAAAAGGCCTCTAACTCAAAATACAGAAATACCAGACAGAGAAAACTTTTATATTTGACAGTGTTATGAGAATGCATCCATTTTGGTCTTGAAACATTTGCTCTACTGTGAAATGCTCAGTGATTTGTAAGAACTGGCATGCTTTCTATTGCAAGCATTAAAGGAAGCCCCAGCTCCTCAGACACACACTTACCACCAGTTTCAAGGTCTCTCAAAGGCCAGAGAACCGTGTAAGCAATTTGCTGAGGCATATAAAACAGAGGTGCTGTTGCAAAACTTGGCTGATCTGAATGCTGAATGCGTGACCCAAATTCATCCATGATGTACCAGACAGGAACCTTCTCCTCTGCAGTCTGCAGGATTAAACAGAGGGAGACATCTCTCACACACTGACTGTAGGAAAAGCTCTGCACTGGCAGCACCCCTACACCCCTTCTCAGATTCCTGCTTCAGCCAGGCCTGTGGGCAGATGCTCCACACAGGATAGTGGTCTCAGCCCTGCAGCCCTGAGGCTAAGCCAGCACCCAGGCACTGCTGGGAAGGGCTGGCCTGTTCCCACCTCAGTGGCACAATCCCATCCTCTTCCTCGTGATACTGCTGTTGTCTACCAGACCCACTTTCCCTTGATGCCTTAAATGGCTACCTAGAAAGAGAGACTAGACAGGAATAAGGGAATAAAGGAGGCATTTATTTGAAAGACCTTCAAAGGTCACACCCTGGGGGCCCAGAGGCTCCTGGCTCAGTGAGTCCCAAGATGGACAACAGGTCACGAGTTCTTCACATCTTTATAGGTTTGGTCCATTTGCATATCAGCATAAATTTGCCAATTAAAACTTTAGCTAATGATGGAATTTCCCCAAGCTTTCCCCCCCTTCCCAAGATGAAGGTTTACACTTTTGGGCCTAGGATGGTCTGGGTGTCCTTGGACAGCGAGCTAGAGAGGCTTTGTTATGTCTGTCTTAGCATAAGAGAGAAGTAGCTAACAAGCTACAAGGAACTTCAGAGTTACACTAGGCAGTACAGGATTTGAAAAAATATAAAAGTTAAAACCTAAGGCATCACCCTGAACCAAAGTAGCCACTTAAGAGAGCTAAATCAGCAGAAGGCTGCTTGGTAGGATTAGTTTTCCTTCAGTTTCTATCAGAATCAATTAGCTAAAAAGTGTTTGAAGTTTAAGAGTGAAGGAGAGCAGAACTGCCACCTGCAACAACAGCTGGCTGTGAGTGTTGAGGCTGCATTATCAAAGTGCCCCTTCCTGCAACACCTGCCATGAAAAAGTCCTAAATGAGATAATAAACTTTAAATTTCTTGGTAGCACTACTGTGGTCTTTTTACAGAGGCAGGAATGGAGCAGAGAGACTAGACTTAAGATATTCAAACAGCCAAATCCCAGAAAAGGGAACAGAAGACAAGTTTAACTACAGTTTTAATTAATTGTCTTCTGGAAAATCACTTGTCAAGTGGCAACACAGATAATTCCATCTGACTCACAAGCTATTTGTGACAAATTGAGAAACAGATAAGGTAGAAAAGACTCAGAGATACTGTTCAGATATTGCTTTAATTTAAGGAAAAAGTAGTCACAATAAATACCCTTCTCGGGGATTTTTCAGACCTGATTCTACTGTGAGTTAAGTTTGAGCATAATTGATAAAGATGACCAATCCAGAGAACAACCTCAAGACCCTGACCTAATAGGTGCGGTCTGATCATGCTCTCACTGCTCAGGTTTAGCCCTGCCCATTCTGCATAGGGCTGAGGCCAAAGAACTCACCTTTTTCCTTTAATTGGAAAAAATCACAAAAAGCCTTGGAGCTCCACTGCAAAGCCTACAACAGGGTTTTCAGCTGCACCCCAAGGGTTGTATTCCCTCAGAAATGGCATGTGTGCACTTGAAGGTGTTTGAAGGTGTCTGGTACAGTGCTGAAGGACTACAGAGGGCAGGGTGACCAAACCTGGTATTGTCTTACCCACACACCCTTAAAATAGCAGCCCTGGCAGTAAGTTATGCCGAGGAACACTCAGGGTCCATCCTGAACGTGGCTGGTTCTCACCTGAGGGTAAGGTAACATTTCCACAGTATAAAGTGGGGAGTTACTTGGCAGTGTAGATACACCCCTGTCTCTAAAGCACTCTGCACAGGTGAGGAAAAATGCAAGCACAGCTGAAACACGTTCATGCAAAACAGCCAATTCCATGAGAGGTTCTTGCCTTCACTATTAAAAACTTTGAGTAGGAAAAAACCCAGCATAACATACAAAGAGACTTCCTGCTTATAGCCCTTTTCTTTTGCAGCAGACTCTTCTCTCTTAAAAAAAAAACAACCTATAATTTCTCCTCAGAAAGCTGGTAGCAAGCTGCAGTGTGTTTGTCTACATTGCATTTGCTCTCCTTCCAAACAGAAGTTTATTCTGAAATGCCTGTAAGGATCTTTGCTAATATCAATGTACTGGAACATCTTCACCCCGAAATCTTTAGCATCCTGTAAAGACTTACCCCTTGAGAGAGCTGGTAGGTCTGGTTGTATTTCCACATTTCCTGCAGCACCTGCTCGATGCTGCCCTCGTCTGGCACCTCTCCGTGGAAGGCGATGCCCATGAGGTTGGCCATCCTGTGCAGCAGCCCGGGCACACGGCGCAGCTGCTGCCGGGCGTGCTCCACGCGGTACGTCCAGGCGTGGTCGATGAGGAACACGCTGCAGGAGAGTTTGGGTGGCGTTACACCCCGGGATTCTTACACACACACACACAGCCACATGCTCTAAATAAAAGCTGCATTTCCCTACGGATGGTGTGATAGCTAATCTGCTCTTAGTCACAGAGTCACTCCCAGAGCACACACTGTGGCATTGCAGGGTAGGAGCAACTTTCCAGCAGTAATTTACACTCTGGTTTTGTTCTAGAAAGCTTATGGTGCATTAGCGAGCATTTCCACGAAAATGAAGAGCAAATGAAGGACAGGCACTCAGTTTGTGAGCTTACTCCCTTCAAAAGCCAAGAACACAAACGTCTTCCCTTTTAATCACTATTAGTTCTACTGCATCAACCTGCATTTTCCCTGAAGCAGGAAAACAAGACATCATTTTGAAAAATTGTTTGAGGACCTTGTTAGCTACGAGGTCTGTGACATCTACTGTCATCTGTAAAGCCAGGTGGAGAAGTCTGATCATCAGAAGCCTCTAAATGCCATTAAAGAAAACAAGCAGTAAGTTTTGATTGTTTCTATTTGGTTTGGGTTTTTTTCTTTGGTTGGGAGTGGGGTGTGTCTCCAAGTTATTTTTAGAAAAAAATGCATTGTTTAGAAAAATCACAGTCTAACCCAAAACAAAACCATACACATATGGCACAATTTCCTTTGACAGGTTTAACTCTTGTTTAGACTGCATGACTTTTAGAAAGAACCACAGTTTTTCAAATAGAAGGGTTCTCCATATTTTGGTTATATCATCTGACTGAACCAATATAGAGAAAAGTCTGAATTCTACTTGCTAGCAAAAACCCCAAACCACACAAAAACCCTACCACAACACCCATATTTCAGAAAGGTAAAAACATGTCAGTTGTCATGTAGGGCAAGTACGGCTGAACAATTATTGTATCCCAGATTCCACATACACGTGAAATCTCATTTAATTTTAAAATTAAAGGCTCCAGAGAATGCTAAGGTCAAGCTATTTAAAAACTTTAGCAAACAGGTGTGTTGATATTCTGCTCCTATATTTACACACCTGAATGCTGCAAGGAATTCCAAGATTATCAAAGGATCTGGTTTTGAACTTGATAATTTAAGTGCCTTCTCAGATTTAAAAAGGTGATGACTTAGGTTAAAGCAGGAATGTAAAGGCAGATACCTGTGCTTCTTTGTTGGTTTTACTCATTGAGCCTAATTGAAATTTTTAGATTTTGCATGTTTACCTAAGATCTACAAAGTATGAAAGGTCTCACAGAAGTTTTACAGAACTGAGCAGAATCACATTTAGATCTCCAGCAGAGACGACTTCATCTCAATGCTTTTTATCAAATACCCTCTTCTGTGTTTGAAACCAGTAAAAACACAAAAAGCACTACTGTAATAGAAAAGTTGTGTTTCTTACACGACTTTATTCTAGTTTTACAGATGCATCCTAGTCTTATATTCATGACAGATAAGCTCATTTTGAAGCAAAAGAACAGACATTTGATATATTCAATTATACATGCAGGCAAACGACCACATTGTATTGTACTTTAGCCAACTGAAGGAAATGTAATAGCCCACAGAATATTACTGTGAGTACCTTCTTGGCATGAGATTTGAGGGAATCACAAGTATTCCTTTAGTGTTTTTTTCCACAGGCACAGAGTCTTGCAGATACAAAGGTTTGTTTTATTTCTGCAGAATTCATTTCAAGGTTACCTTTTCCCTATTTTCTCCCTGAGTTTACTAAAACCAATTTCTAAGTATCTTACTGCATGATTTAAAAATGAACCACATGAAGGTATTTGCACTCCCAGTACCCTTTGCAAGGTGTGTTTCATAGTATGCATCTTTTCTCAAATATGCAACTATGTCTTAGAGCTGGAAAAGTGGATTTCTGAATAGGATCAAACAAGTCTCAAAGCAAACTGTCACTATCATTTTAAGGTTTCACACTACTCGAAGACTGAACCCTATTTTCAAAATCACAACTCACCTATCAGGATTAGAGGCTTGAAGTCCATTCTCATTTGTTACAATAACTTTGAAACAAGGTCCATTTCCAGGATTTGGTTTCTTTTTAAATTCTTCTTCCATTTCTTCATCAACTTCTTCCTCTTCATCCACCTCTTCTACTTGCATTATTCCAAAGTAGTCACCAGCATCAAATACCTGAGATGGAAAGTGCACAAAATATAATGCAGTTGATTAAGGCAGTGATGCATGATGCAACACCTGTAGACATTTCCTCCCTGCAATTTGATAAAAATTTGCATTTTTAATCTAAGAGACAAATGAACAGCAGTACTTGTTCTTTCACATTTTAATAGAGCTGTTTGTTTGGGAAGTTTCTTTAGTTAATATTGGCAGGAAGCTATGTTGGTTTCTCTGGCACCAACAGGTCTATTAATGATTGTCTATTAGTTTAACTCCTCACTTAAGAATTTTAGAGGCTGAAAACAGAATACCTTTGTTCAACCTTTGCTAAAATCAGTAATTTAAGACCTGCAAAACCAGGTGTTACCCAGGCTCCACAACCAAAGTACATTGAGGTCCCTGAAGAAAAAGAGCTTTTCCCAATTGAGTTCTGAACCAGTTAAGAAATCTCAGCCTGTTTCCACCTCTCTTCTTCACCTATAAAAGAACCTATCAATGCTCACTCACCTCCAGATAAATTTGGAATCCCTTACACTGCTATATATAAAAGTAAGTTTTATACATTTATCTCTACTAAGGTGTTGAAAGGGATTTGTTTATATTCTTGCCTACTCTGGGTGCAACAACTTCATCTGGAATATACAGAAATTAGGGCAGTCACCACACAAGGCTCCCTTGCCAAACAGTGGGCTTGCATAGCTCGCAGAACCAAGACCATGCTGAAAACTTTTATCATTTCAAAATGAACATATGCTTTTAGGAAGACAAAAATATGTAAAGCCTCAAAAGACTGTTGAAATTCTTTCAGAGGGAATTACTTTGTTAGGGTCACTCGCACATCACCTAGCAAACCAGGCTTGGGCAGACAAATCCTTTGTCTCAATCTATTATGATTAAAAAGTAGCAGGGAAGGGGGAAAGGTCTAAAGTGTGAGCTCTGGAGTTACTGGTTCAACACTCCAAATCCAGTTACACACAGCCTGCAATGCCACTTTATTAAAAATCATTACTTCTGTATGACAACTTATCAGCTGTAAAATCTCAGTGGCAGCAACAAGCTTCTATTCATTCAGGTGAGAGTTTCTTTAGGACAACTATTTTTGCTAAGCCTCAACAGGAGGGTGAGGAAATCAACACCACATTTGTGAAGAAAGGCCATCTAGAACAAGCAGACAGCTGCCCAAAGAGGGAGGAAGTCAGTAGGGAAACAACAGCTACTTTGCATCTTAAGCTACAGTTCATAAAGCAGATCCAAGTGGAGAAGTATCTGAAATTCCCTCTGAGGAACAAGGGATGATATTTTCCTCTGGGATGCCAAAGGCAAGGTGAGGGGGGGCCATGGTGGGAAAAAAGTCATAGAATGTCTTGGGTTAGAAGAGACCTTAAAAGATCATCCCAGTTCTGTCCAGGATGCCATGGGCAGGGATGCCTTTCAGATGCTAACAATAGCTAACAGCTATTAGCTGTTATTAGCTAATAGCTTCTTAGCTAACAGCTTCTTAGCTAAATGCTAAGAAGATGCTAACAGTATGTTGGCTAATACATACATTTCCACTTTTTTAGGGTAAAGAAAATTACTTTGCAAGCAAATTTACTAGAGATTAAAAACACACCTATTAAAAAAAATCAGAAACTTAGTTTCTTTCACTTCAGCAGGTATCAAAATAGCAGTTCTAATTTATTTCCAGTTTTCCAGTTGCTAGAAGAGGATGACATTACTCAACAGTAAGCAGTATCACAACCTCTTGCTGTTCTAATAGTAGCCTCCAATGCTTTTTTAAATCTCTGCACAGTTCCCTTGAAAATTCATAGTCATTGAAATTCATGTAGCTGCAGGCAGGCCCCAGCAAAAGGAAGAGCCTTCCCTCTGCTCACAATTAATTTTAGTCAGGTTGGCTCCTAGCTGGGTGAGCTCCCTTGTCTGGTTCAGGGAACAAGTGCTAATCCCAGCCCATGGGAGCCAGCAAAAGCAGCGTGCCAGGAAACATGTTCCACTCTTCCCTGAAGTGACACTTCACTGCTCCTGCCCCTGGATCAAGGGCCATCCTCAACAACCTCATTAGCCAGCAGAAGAAATGGCAGCCAAGTGACTGGCAGTCATTAGAAAATTAAAAGTGTAAGTGTGACTCAGGGAAGCCACTTGACATGTGCTGCAGTGTGGCACTGTGTGTGTTTTCTACACTATCTTTTGTCTCAAGGAGTTTGTGAGAGAGGGATACGAGGTGAGCCAGTGGCTGACTCAGATTCAGCTTTGGCTCACGACAGGCTCCACCCGTTTACCAAACACCCACAAGGAATATCAAGTTCTTCCACAACAGTAAGGGGAAGCTGTTGGGTTTATATTTTACAAAACATCATCCCAAGACTTCAAAAAATGAAGGGATTCCAAATGCCCTAAGCCAAAGTTTTGATCTTTCCCTCCAACAAATCATCAGATGCACGAGACTGTAGCAGCTGCATTTAGCAAAAATTTTCTACTTTAAATAGCTTTAAAGAATTATGTTTAATGAAAGATTTCTCCTAGAGAATTGATAACCTTGTAAAAGTGAATTCTGTGTATTCCTCACCCAAAGCAAATCATACTTCTCACAGCAGCAGCTCAAGACCACCTGAATCAGTGTCTTTTTATGAGGGTTTTGTTGTTTTTTAAACTCATAATGGATAACACAAGCAGTTCAGCAGTTCACTGATGGTTTTGGCAGAAGCACCTCGTTGCCGGTGTGGATACACAGATAGTTTTGTGTCTACTCTCTTCCTCCCTCCCTTTGAGCCAGGCTGTCACACTGAACCTATTAACATAACAGCTCCATTAAGGGAATCTTAAGTAAGCTCCTTAAGCAAAAACCAGCTGGATAAGATCACACCACCAATTTGAAAAGTAATCTTCAGCTTGAAGCAGGACAGGGAGAGCTCACATTAAGTATTCCACCAGGGCAGCTAATAACCTCTAGAAGACAGCAAAAGGGTACCAACACATTCCAGTGGTACAACTGCTTGTAAGCAAAACATGTTTGGGCAAAATCCCTCCTTCTTCATGTTCAGTGCAGTTCCAACCTAACCAGCCCCAACAAGATCTTGATACCAAGGCAGGCACATGTCATAACAATTACCATACAGGCATCTCCAGCAAATTCTTTCAAGGCACATTGCAAACTGTTTTGAAGGCCACAGGTAACCTCTGAGCAACAGGCTACCCTCCACTGCTCTGGAAAATAAAGTCTAGGAGTATTACCACGCTGCATTCCTTCTAGGAATTAATTAAAAGCCTCCATTTCTACCTGGGATGAAACTCAAAGCAATCTTTTGCCAGCAACATCTGGGGGCTACAAAAATCTTCCTGCAATACATAGAAGACTGCAAAATAACTTAATGTATGGCTGGAATAGAAAAAAAAATATATTATGAATAAAATTAGATACAGGCACTGTATTTTCCAGGCTGATAAAACATTTCTATACACAGTTTATCCGACAGCATAAGAAACAACCACTACACTAGAAATAGAATTTTAGCACTTTCAGTAAATGATTACACACGCATACATTTTATTTTTCAAGTTTCTGCCAGGAACACAATAAAAATTTCCTCCCAACAGACGCTGAATGCTAAATGCAAAATGAATATATAAAGGCAGGTTTACCAATCTAGCAGTTATACCATGTTTTGAATGAGCAATCCTATTACATAATGCTCTGAGAAGGAAACCTGCTCCAGCAGGTAAATAAAAAAAACCAAACCCAAACCTTCCACTTCTTGCAGGCTCTAGTGTACACAGTTGAGGGAGGGTGCATTCAGCCTGTGTGTTGAAATATGTGTGAGAGTGTTGGAAAACAGCTGCTTGGGCTGGGTTCTGGTGATATCGATGCCAGAGATATTTTTATCTGTACTATGGATGCAAATTTTTCAAGTTCTATGCTAGAAAGTTTTAATCTTTGCAGCAGGTTAGGACAAATGAAAAATTCTTCCCATTGTACACACAAAATGAGGAAACTCATCCTATGCTCCATGTTGCTGTGTTTTTTTGCCCCCCCCTCAGTTATTCTTTATTACCTACACTTCCAAAATGTTTTCACCCCTTCCCCTCGCCTCCTCTTCTTCCTTTACTGCTGCTCCTCCAGCCACTATGCACCATGCAGTTCTAAGTAAGGTCCTGCAGCTCTGTCTCCTCAGGAGGTCAACCCAGTCCACAGCACTCCTCACAGTAACTTTCCAGGACATCCCAATCTTCTCAGTATCCTTTTGCCCTCCTTCTGGACAAAACCCAGAAGCTGCAGCAGTAGAGTCAAGTACTCTCAGCAGCTTACTTTATCTTCCAAAGCTCACTGAAATAATTAAGTCTGTTTTTCCACACACACTGGGACATTTAGTACAGACGAGCCTGCTCAGCCACCACTGCAAGTAAAATGAAGCAGCAGGAGCTGCCTTAGGGCATGTGCTTTCTTCCTTCTGCCTTTCGTCATCCCAGCCTCTGTGAAAACATCAGCACCACGGCTCTCTTCTCTCACTCTATTGTCTTACCTTCTCAATGTTACACCCTCCCAGCAAAGCTGGTAACAAGCAAGGATTGCAGCCATAGGTCACAGCACAAATTCAGTTTGCTACCTCCAGCTTCATACTGGCACAAGGAAACACATCAGCTCTCAACTTTGGGCTTCCTTAGCAGCTTTATACTGCCTTCTGTTCCTCTTCCAGGACATCCCTGCTCAAACCTTCCTACCTAAGCAGAGCAACAGATATTCCTACTCCAAGTCACTTGCATGAATACTTATTGAGGAGGGTGTAATTCCACATGGAGTTTGTGACTGGGTATATGCTTGAGATAATGGAGATTGATCTTCTCTGTAATAAAACACGTATTCCTGTTATTAACAGTACCACACAACAGACTGAAAGCAGCAGGAACGTATTCAGACCCTTTCTGACTATAAACACTCACATCATGACTTGCAGTGCTTTTCCCCTGTCCCTACTTTGAAGCTGAGATGGGGAAAAGAAGCATTCAAGTAATTAGAAATTAGTTTAACTGTGCATGGGTATTAAACTGCAGCCCCCTCTCCTTCCCTACCTTCCTATACTACCTGTTCAAACTTCTCATCCAATCTCACCCATTTCTTCACTGCTTATCCTACCTTCCAGCAAACCACCACTAGCTATTAGATTGCTTTCTCTCCCTAGGACTGGAAGTTCACCTCATTCCTATTTTCTTCTCCAGGTCAACTCCTCCAGACTCCCTCAAGCATTCTCGGCTCTCCAGACAAATGGTTTTGGGTTACGTCTCTTTCCTGCCTCAGTTCCTTGTTCCTTTACTCCCACAAATCAAAGACAGCTTTCCTCATCGCTGGGCTGCAGATGTGCAAACTGAAAAAAAACCCCTTCTAAATACAACCCATGTCTTTACAATCTGTTTAAAATCATGCATTTCCTCGACTTTGTTTCTCTTCCCTTTCTCATCAGAAAGCTCCAGGAAGCAAGCAGATGGTTACTACAAAGGTGAAAAGGGATACTCCATCCTGGAGTGTGCCTGAGCCTCCACACTCCCTTTAGTTCGGGGGCAGGGGTCAGCTTCACCTGAAAAAAGCTGCCCACGCCAGGTAACTCATGCACACATGAGATGAACTGACTGAGCCCTGCACACTTAGAAATGACAGATCTGTGTGGAAGTGAACTGGAAAAATAAGAAAATGAGGCAAAAGCCAACCCAAACCATAATGGATTAAGATATGAAAAAATCTTGAGTCTAAAATTACTACTGTTGTTGTTCTTTCTGAATTCTTCTCTGGCATAAAAAGCTTGAGGACACTGTCCTGTATTTGGCTGGGACCGAGTGAATTGTTTTCTTTGTAGCTGGTAGAGTGCTGTGGTTTTTTAGATTCATCACGTTTTCCAGTACTGTACCTCTTGTTACCGGAATCTCCAAACGCTTTCAAACTTCACGCCATCAACAATAAGACGAAATCAGATACGCACAATACACCTGACGTCTTTTACAGCCCCGAGCTGCAGTTTCGGTAACACAACCCGCAGCGTGCCTTTCCCACTGTTCCCTGCTAGGCAACACCGTGACTCTCTTCTTCACCCAGGGGCGGAGGGGCTGCCCTCAGCACCGCTCTCCACGGCCACGTCCCACGGCCTCCGCTCGCCCCCGGCTCGGGGCTGCTCCCCCAGCGCCGCTCGCCCCNCGGGCCGGAACGCGCCGGGCGGAGCGGTCCCGCCGAGGGCGGGCAGGGAGGCGGGAGCGGCGCTCGGGGCGTTCCCGGAGCCGGAGGGGGCTCGGCCTTAGAACGGGGCTCGGGTAGGGGACACCGGGAGCCCAGAGCCAGTTCCAGACAGCCCTGAGAGGGCTTCAGTCTGCTGAGCAGATGTAGGTTCTGCTTCTCCTTTGTTCTTCTCCTGCCCTTGAGCTTTAATAAAATTACAGCATTCCTGGTGCGGTGCTGGCCACAAGCTTTTTTTTTATTTTCTCGGTGTTTCGGGGACTCTTCGGGAAGGCCCCAGCCATAGCCCCTGAAGCGGGTTACGGGTGGGGTGTGAGGCGTGGCAGGCACTGACTGCCGGCCACAGCAGTGGGAATTGCTCTGAGTTGTGATGCTCAGGAAAAACACACAGTGTCAGTAATTTATTAAAATAAAGCTTTTTTATTTTGAACGTTGGCAAGGGAATTTTAACATGTAGGCCTGTGTTAAATATCTGTCAGCACAAGAGGGAGGTGTGTTTTTTGCAAGCGCCTGTAGCAGAGTGCTGGCTTCCCAGTGCCTTCCTTGGATTGTTCAGAAGAGGTTTCTAAGAAAATCTCTTCATACTAAAATTTTGTGGGGAATAGCCTAAGCCAGTTTAACTGGAGGCTTTTTAAACATTTCTGGTAGCTTTGGTCTTGCCTCAGGTATGGTTATAAAGCTCCAAGAATGAAGCCAGGTGTCCGACACTGCTCAGAGCACAGGTCAGGGCTTTGCTGTGCCCACTGCTGCTGCTGGGAGCACCCCCATTGCTCCCTCTCTGGATTATCTGCGCCAGAGGCTGTGGAAACTCCTTTTCCTGCCAGCCTATCCTCAAATCAAGAATTCAGCTTCAGTGCTGCTTGGGCTGGCAGCACAGCACTGTGCTGGGAGGAGTGTCCTACAGCCCTGAAAATCATCAAGTTCAAGAAATAGGATTTTAGGATCTAGTAGCTGGTCAAGAAGGCTTCACATTCACAGACTACAGTCAGTGGAGAACATGCCATGTTGAAGAAATACTGCTTTACTTTCTGACGTCTCTAGTATTGTCTGGACTGGTGTCCTCTGTAACTACCCAAGAGTAGTTACATAATCACAGAATTATTCAGGAGGAAGGTCTGTATATCAAAGGGCTGCAATAGGTTGGCCGGGCAGTAAGAAAACAGAAAGAGATTAAAAGTGGTGCCTACGTGCTGTAACTATACATCACCACTTAGCAGCTGAGGATCTAACTCAATCTCCAGGTTGGGTATCTGAATAGTAAATGCAGGCAAATTTTCCTCTTTGCCTGAGACTGTGTCTGCCTCACCACGTGCTGTGTTCCCACATTTCCTCAGTATGAAGGCTCCACTAGGATGTCTCTAAGGAAACCTCCCTGATTAAACAGCAGAAGATCAAAAAATAGTTGGATTTCCAATGTACTTTGACTGTGTTCCCACCCTGCTATCCTGAGTTTGAGCACATTTTTTGCTAATATTGTAGTTGAGGAAAAGAGGATGGCTGTGCCCTACTATTGTAAAATGTGGAGATTTGACCACTTACTAGTTCTTGCTTACTGAAAAGGCCACCCTTCCCTCCTTTCTGTCTTTGTCATGTTATGTAGTTAACTCAAATCTTTTACTTACATTAAAAAAAAAAAAATCAATGTTTTTTCCATAAACAGACCAAGAAAGGAAAGTGTGGGGTGTTTTCATGTCTTTGTCCAATAGAGCCACAGGGGTCACGCATTGTCCATAGGTAAGGGGAATGTGATCCTGTTCGAACGTGAGATTTACATAATTCTTTTTCTCACCAAGTGTAGGCAGGTGCTTTCTCACTGCTTGTTTGCACTTCCACCTCACTTTGGATGGCAGTCCTGGCTGCTGGCCAGTTGGCCGTGGTTCCAGGCTGTTTGCGTAAGTTTGCAGGTCTGGGGGCTGCTCCTGATAAACTCCAAGTAATAATAACACACAGTGAGAATCACCGAGGTTAAGAGTAGCCTGTAAGTAGGCTCTTCCCTGGTTTTGTCCAACACTTACCTAAATGTGATCTTACTCAGCTGCTGTGCTTGGGCAGCTTGTTTTACTTTTTTTGCTGGTTTTCCACAACAGGAGTTATTCTTGGAGCAGGGAGTGGGGGCCAGCACTCACCATTCTTCTACTCTGCTTCAAGCAACATGAGGCTTTTATAAAGGAGCAGTCATTCCTACTCTGATGTAGATCCCCTGTGGTGCCAGAGCCATAGCCCGAGGTATCACTGCCAGCCTCTCATGAAAGCAGGTGTTTGTGGATAATCGTTGTAAAGAAAAGTCACCACAGTATTTTATTCTGATTGTTTCCTGAGGAAGAGTGGCTGATATACCCGTGAACAGTGCAGCCCTTACTCACTGTAAGTGAGTAATGTGAGTAAAGTGAATAATTTAACAAGACAATGTGCTTGTTAAATTTAAAGGGTTACTTTACATAGGTATTCACAGAGAACGCAAAAAGGTCTCAGCAAGGCTGAGCTTACTAGCACTACCTGAGTAAAATAAGAGGATTTAGCCTTCTGGCACTATCCATAGGAAGCCAACCCATGGAGCCCTGGAGCCTCTCTGTCACAGCAGGCCCCATGACTTATCCACCACCACATTTAGCTCCTGCCCTGCAGCAGTCTGTAGCAGAACTTTATCATGAGTTAGCAGATGTGAAGTAGCATTTGTCCCCAGCAAACACAACTAGAGTTTTTCAAAGTTTTGCCTGTCTGGCAGTTTGTGGCTTTATTGCAAATGTTTATGGCTATCTCATCCAAATAGATCTGATGTGCATTCCTCACTTCATATTCCTGTTGTTTTAACATCAGAACCTTCCTCTTTGCCAACGTGGCATGGAAACCTCCTTAAGAGAGGTAAGGATATAAGGGGCAGAAGAGACATTAACATCATAGTGAAAAGGAGATGAAGGGACACATTTTTGGTGCATTTGACAATAAACCCACTAACATGTTATAAAAGAAACCATTTGCTTTCAAGTCAACAGTTTTCTCTAGGGTAAAACTAGAACTTCAAAGCATGGAAAGCTGTGATAGGGACTTAGATGAGAGGAACATCCTTTGCTGTAAATATTTTATCATAGCTGTATATGTGAGTTTAAAACCTCAGAGAGGGCTGTAGGAAAGCTGTTGTAAGAAGGCAAAATGTCTTCTTCTGCACCAAAATAGCAGTTATTGTGTATAACTGCTGTTGTGTGTACCTGCTTTGTGGGCAGGGACCATTTTGGGGAAGGTTTTGCAACACCCACCTGTCAGCTGCCGTCTGTATGAGGTCTCTCCCCTACCCTGGCTACCATGTGACAGTGGGGCTGTGCTGTCCTGCTGAGTGCCTGGATGGACACCCGGTGAGGAGGGAAACCCATATTTTGATCTTGGAGTGGGTGCCCATGTGAGCATGGAGAAGAGCCTCGGAGAACACCCTGCAGGTGGATGAATGATCTTAGCAGGTTGGACTCAGCCTCCTCTCTAAAAGTCTGGCAAGAGATCAGTGTGTAAAGGATAATAAGCCAAACAAATTGTCTGGCACAAACAATACTTTGACTGGGGGTTTTCCCCAAGAGACACATTTACTGCACCCACATTATGTGCTGACATAACACACACTGACAAGCACAGGTGTTTTACTTTCAAAGATACTCTCTCACTGCTTGTGCAGTACTGGAGAGGAGGGAGGCTGCCCACATTCTGGGGGTACAACATGAAAAAACATCTTGCCAGGCAGCTTCAAGGATCTTGTGTCCATGGAGGCAATCCAACATGCTGCCCTCAGTCCTGAGGCATCCTGCTGCACCTACACAGCCACTGCTGCAGTTTTTCACCAGCTGCTTTGGTATCTTCAGAAAGGCAGATCCTTCTCTTCCCTTTCTCATGTCTTTAGGCATACATAGCATGCTGTCTAGTACATTACTTTTACAACAGTTAGAGCATTACTTAGGAACACTCTTCTACACAAACAATACAAGTGAGCTGGAGGTGCTGTTATTCTATGTTAAAAAGTGCTTTTGGAGTGTAGCATATCTCATGCTGTGCTGACTGCCCATCTAGATGTCATATTTAAGAGGCAAAAATAGCCAGTTCTGGTGGTTGTAGAGGACAGGCTCTTTCTGTGACACCAGGAGTCAGCTGATGTTGATTCCTGGACAAAGAGAAGAATAAATAATCTATGCCCAGCCCGCCTTCACTTACCTGCTGGGTTGTGCCAGAGTGCTGTTCTTCAGGCCATTATGTTTTGTACACTTGTTGGGAAGTCATGGAAAGATTGGAACTGAGAATGCACCCCTCAGCAGGCAATGCCTGTTTTAGTAAATGAGAATCTTGTACTCAAATGAAGACTGTCACCACTGCTGAAACTTAAGTGGCTGTTATAAAATAGCCTTTTCTACCCTGTTGTAGAAGGCAATCAGTCTGACAAGCAGGACTTTCCTCTAATGAAGCCGTGCTGGCTGTGACTGATGCCTGTGTTGTCCTTCAGGTGTTTTTCAATACCTCCTGGAATAACCTTTTCTGTGATTTTACCAGGCACTGAAGTGACACTGACAGGCCTGGAGTCTCTCCTCCTTCCTTGCCCTTCTTGGAAATCGGGACAATGTTTGCCAGCTTCCGTCAGCTGGGACCTCTCCGGATTCCCATTGCAGATTGTGTCCTTGTGCACAGATACTTCATTACCAGTAATCAACCTGATCTTCAATGATTCTTAAGAACTTTGAGGTTCAGCTTTTCTGTCTTTGATAGGAGCTGACTTTTCTGGTTACTCATTTAAAGCTCTGAAGCCACAAGGACAAGCTGAGTGCCCTTTCATATGGCACATCTGCAGTCCTATAAAAGTGATGTTGTGTCTTCTTGGAATGCAGTGAGGACAGCTGCCTGTATTACCTGAGTGAATTACTACCAGCTGAAAAAGGCAGTAATTGATATTTTCCTTGCAGCCAATTTCCTGATGGCTTTCAAACCTGCCAGAGACACCGAGAGTCATCAGTCATACTGACAAGATTTACATAATTAACAATATATGTAAAATCAGTGAAGCTGATACTGTCACATCATAAATGCTTTCTCTTAAGAAGCTGAGCTGCTTACACGAGGATGGCAGCAGAATGGCACATGCCACGCTGGCACACAGGAGCTTTCTTCCTCTTTTTTTGAGGCTGCTTCTCAATAGTGGGGTGTGACAAAGGGCAGCTGCATGAGCTATACATGGTAGCACCAGAATTAGTTAAACAGTAGTTATAGGTCCTGGAGGGATATTGGTGATGTGGTCCTTCACTGTAGCCAGGATTTCTTCTTTGAAAAACTCTCCTTGAAGCCTGTCTGGAAGGATCTTACATCAGTATCCCAAAAACTCCAGTGGTTTGATGAGAAAGAAAAAGCTCTCTGTTGCTTAAGGATGAAAATTAGACCAGAATATGTAAATTCTATCAAGAAAGAGAAGTTCTCTTCTGATTCTTGTCCACAGTTGTGCAAGAAGCCTTGTCCATATACACAAATAAATGGCACGCAGGGGTATCCATTCCATTTTATGTTTATTATGAAAGTGATTTTAACAAAAGTTTTATTACATGCTTCATTTTTAACTTTGACATAGAAATCAAAGCTATTAATATACAGAGGCAAAAGGAAATGTATTTTCTTATAAGGTACATTTACAACAACATTTTCTACTATAAATCTGACAGAATTGTTAAAATATTGGTAAAGCTTAGCACTGTATTTTCTTTTCTAAGTATCAAATTTTGTACAGTTATTCACTACCCTTGCTCTAAACTATTATCGTACATTTCATATGGAAATAGCTGTTTGTACACAATTTACATTGGTGATAAAGCTTAGAAGTCCCAGCAGCATCTACAACAGTTCAGTTTAAAATCTCACTCCTGCGCAGTGGTTACGTGGAGCAAATTGATGCAGAAACCAGTATTACACTCCGTGTGCTTCCCCCTGAAATCCAGCCTGCCAGAAATTCCTGCTTACACTGGTGCTGGATATGATCATAATGAGCTTTTTTTGCAGGTTAAAGTACCACTGGGCTCAGTGGTTTTGCTCACAAAGCCTCTGTGATCTGATCCAATGTGAAGTTTTACCACTTCCACTGCTCCCTACGAGCACAGAGATCCCACAGCTTTCCTTGTCTTTCCACCATCCATGCGTGTAATCTATTAAATTCCCTTTTATTTCTGAGTTTTGTGTTGTTTCTTATCCCAACAATGGAAGAAGAACCAGCACTGACTTTAAAATACATATTCTTCATATGTTATGAAAATGGGAAGCACTTTAGAATGACACTTGATAGTCAATTCTGTTTAAATTAGCATGTTAAGTTGCCCTAGGAAATGCTTCCTGTGATGCCAGTGAGACTGAAGAAATAACAGGATCTGTAATCCGGAATGATCAATCTGGCAACTGCTCACATCCACCCCAGTCTCCTAAAGTATCTTTATAATCAACATGTTGAGTCCCTGCTGCTCTCAATGCAAATTAATGGCCTTTCTAAGTTATAAAACATAGAAAACAATATTTACAAAATAATTTTAATTAAAAAAGTAACAAAAACAAACTCTAGAAAAGATATTTTCACAATAATTAAAATAAAGTTTAATTAATCAACGCCACTTTTTTTCCTAGATACTGAGAAAATTGAATTGCAATTGTTTGTATATCTTTAAACTTGTTATCTCTGCTCTCTGAATACAGGTGGTTTAAATTATTACATCTAAAGGTACTTCTGTACATTTTACTCTTGTATATTACATATTAATTTTATAGATTAAAAGCTTTATGATGAAAGAATAAATAAATGAAATAACAAACTGGAATTGTATATATTCAGATCCTTAGATAGCAGTTGACATTGTTTCTTTCCCAGTCTGCTTCTATTCAGATGAGAGATAAAACATGAGACTTGTCTCTGAATCCAAGTCTCTTGCTGAGGAGTAAATTCATAGTACCTTACAGAAATTTCCCTTATTCCATAAATTCTTATGGAAGACAAAAATCTTCCTTTTCCCAAGTGCTTACAACAGTCTCTCATTCTAGAAAACTATTTCATTGAAGTCCCAAAGTACTGAGATTCTATAAGAACTCCTCCAGTTACTCCCATTCCTGTCAATCAGTGGTTTTAAACTATGAAAAAATGCAACTCCTCGAACTCATGATCCAGATATAAGGAACTGTGTGTGCCGCTCATTCCCATCATTAAAAAAATCATCCAGACCCCTGAGGTGACTGAGAAATTTGCCACTGGGTCCAGTTGTTGAAGATTTTACTCCAGCTAAGTTTTTAAGAGCATTCAAAAGTATTTAGAGTCCAGACCTGGCAGCTGTCACAGAGCAGGTGGGTTTTGCAGTCAAACACCTTTTGGCAGACCTTGTATAAGAACCAGAGCACTACTTTTGCTCCTGAAGTTCCTAACCTGCTACCTGCAAGATTAAAACCAGGTTGTTTATAAGTAGGACTGATCTGAGAAATTTCAATCTGTTGGGCAGGCTTATAAAGAGGCACAGGGTGGGGTTTGACTGTCCTTTTGGAATGCTGGACACATGTAAAGGATGTTTCTCACTCACGTGGCAGCATCCCTACATTCTGCTCACAGACAGGACTTCAGGTGAGCTGTGCTCTTTAAAACCCACTGACAATTCAGAATGTGGACCCTCTGAAAACTCTGTGACCAATCCTGCATTTATTTAAGCTAGTTTAAAACGAAACTAAACTAAACCTGGCTTACAAGGTAAGCTGGTTTTAAGTAAGCTTACTTACTTTTAAGTAAGCTTACTCTAGAATGAAGCTGCTGTGTAGGAAGGATTAGGCTATCTTAAGTAGTCATAAGTTTATTCTATGGGGGAGGCACAATAAGGAAATAATTTTCTTTTGAAAAGTTGGTCTTTAGGTAAAAAACTAATGTATGATGGAAGAAGGAAGACAGGGCAAGAAAATGGGCTAAAAGAAAGACTTCAGGACTTTTAAATCCAGTTTCAGTGAGCTAAATATCCAGGCAGAATAAATTTTGTTATTGAAGGCAAGATGCAGTGTGGCAGAGGAGGTGGCAATGTACTGAACACGGAATCCTGCTGCTCCCTGTACTCAGAGCACACAGAGGCACCTTGTCCTCAGCGTTTTCAAGGCACAACTCAGGGCTTGATAAGCAACTTGTGATTGCTGCAGTGTCCTGAACTGCAGCAGGTGTGCAGGCAGCGATTTGGTGGCCTGTGAGAATGTTTAGGGATTATTCACTACCACCTCACTAAAAATAAGTGCAGTATTTAAAGCAGAAGGAGAGGCTTAAAATGGTAAGTGCTGCAGGTGCAGCTTTTAAGCATACAGGCATTTGCTAATTGAAAATAAAGAGCTCTGTTTGTGCCATGGAATTGGGCAATCACAAATGGGCACTTCTTCAGTCTGCCTGTAATAACACATAAATGTGTTGTTGCAGCTGTCCTGCAGACAATGTGTAATTTCATAAGAACAGATACAGGGCTGTATTTATTGATATGTTCAAATGCAGCATTTCATATTCAGGGTGAAAGCTAAAATGTTATATTCTGCCATGTTCAAAAAGTTGGTTTTCTTAAAGGCAGGTGTATTTCTCCTTGTGTGGTTTTTGATTGCCAAATGTGTTCAGGTCTTCTCTGTAGAAGAAGACATTCTTTGTTGTGTTGTTACTGTGTAGTAGCAACAGGTTCTCTGACTTTGGCAATGAAGGCATCATGCACTAACAGATTAAGAGCTGAACTCACCTCCTCTTTGGTGACTGCCAATTTCTGTAACTATAAATCTAGTATGAAAGTCAAATCATTTTTAACTTCTAGAGCTGATATAAAAGTTCTGTGCTGTTCTATGAATCAGCTGAAACCAGACTGCCCTATATACCACTTGTCATTGCTTATTTCATTAGAAATTTGCACATCCAAGAGCATTTCTATGCAGAGTGGCAGGCGTTCAAGCCTGACTCATTTTCTAAATATATCAAATATGAACCTCCCCATATGTTCACAAGCATTGAAGTGTCAACTTTTGAGGGTCAAATGATTCTCTTTCTTTCTATGCTTTCAGCAACACAAAGCCTGTGTTTGCCACAGGAGTCCACAAGTGCCTTGTCCTGATGTGGAGTTCCTGCCCTGACGTGGCTCTGGGGATATGAGCCTCATTCTCAGGCTGTCTGTCAGGATGAACTGGACAAAAGCATGGTTTTGAGGAACGTGGTTTCAAGTCAGGGCAAGTGGTACCAGAGCCAAAGGCAACTTCTCTCACCTGTATTCACCTCTCACAGCTCTACCAAGGTCCCACTACCAGTGGCCAGAACTGAGACATGTCCCTCTTATGGTTCCTCTCTGGCACTGGATTTCCCATGGAGCCAAGAACCTGGAAAATGTTACGGTGCTGCTAGTGGTTTCTGGGCTCTGCCATTAGTGTCATACAATGGTATTGCATCCAAACATGTTGGTTGTTAAACAAAAATTTTAGCAAGGATTGTACTAAACTCAGCATACAGTACCAGGTTCTGAACTTTGCTTACTCAAGTATGAAATACTAAAGATCACTGTAAATCATTTGCCAAGTGAGGAAGTTATTTTTCTCCATATTTTTCATCTCTTTTCCTTCATGTCTTTCAGCAGAATGGCTGCAATCCTGACTCATTCTAATGGATCTGAATAAAACTTTGAATAAACTATCAGACTTTGAACTACTGTTTGGCTGAAGTAGTTTTGTAGCTATATACTCCTACAGAATTGAGTACCTGAAAAGACTTTTGCTTTTTAAAGTTTTTTTTTTTATACTGATGACTACTGTTAAAGAAAAAATTCATGAAGGTTTTTTTTTCATTCCAGGCATGCAATGAATCTAGGACTGATGAGATGTTCTTTGTCCACCTTTAGTGAACCTTGGTGAATAATAAATAAAAGTAGTTTGAACATTCTCAAGAAAAAGGTTTAGCAGCCTTTAACAAAGGACTTTTATGGAGAAGTGACATTTTTTAACAAGGGCTAATGTATATATTAAAAAGAAAGCTTACCAAAGATCTGAGGTCCATGAGTGGAAAAAAATGAATTGTTAGACTGTGAGTTCAGGCTGTTCAGGCATAGAAAGAAAAAAATTATATTCTTGAACAGAAAAGGAAAGAAGGCAAGCAAAAGTACAAGATGGTTAAGTGAAAAACTCAACAGAATACTTAAGGTGAATTATCATAGAAATGGAATATTCAACCACTTGTAGTCAACAGAAACAACTGTGTAAATTTAGGTGGTACTTGCTCAAGGACAAAAAAAAAAGTGTCAGAAGATAACCACGACCACCCCTAATATATGTCTTAGAGAACATCAAAAGACGTGTTATACTAGAGAGTAGACAGGCAAAAAAACCACAGCAAAGCAGAACTGTGTGTTAGTCTTTTTCTGAAAGGATGCTGCCAGGAGAGATTGTTTCTCCATGTAATAAGCTTGTAGAATCAAAAGGGTAAATGATACCCAAGAGGAAGGGACTGGAAAGGAAAGAGGCTGAAATACTAATACAAAAAAAAGGCTCCTCTCTCATTTGAAGTAGCTTCTGTGCCACGAAAGAGCAGGAAACCCAGGATTTATTGTCATAGCAAACGCACTGTCACTCTGTGAGCAGCGCCTGAGCACAAGGCTAAAGCTCTCCTGCAGTCCCTGTGCTTGATGGGCACTGCAGCTACAAATTTGGGATAAAAGGGAGCGCCAGGTCTCTGTAAAAACAGAACCTGCCCTCCAGCTCTTCTGCAAGATGGTTTCCTGTTCACCCGTGAGCCCCTGACAGTCTGGGGCTGGGACACAGTTGTGTTCCCAGTACTTTAGAGACAGCAGGTCCAGCAACAGCTCCTCCTTGCTGAGCTGCTCCCATGTGTGTTATCCTGAGGGTAACTCTCAGGTCTGCATTTGGGGGGTTCCCAAGGAAGAGGCAACAGCTGCCCTTTACTGAGCAGCAACTGCATCTTCACTGATGCTATTTTTCCTGGAATAATACATATTGAAAGAGATTGTCCCAGAGTAAATCATTATCCAGTATTATAAAACCTCAAAAGGCTTCAGTTGGGTGTTAATATAAGTGACAAGCACTTGGAGAAGTCATTTAATCATCTACACAAAGTTACATATAGATATGAGTATATAGGGTGTGTGGGAGTAAAGATTTAAGCATGAATAGTATTTACAGTAACTAGAGATAACATTACTAATGTACCCACAAATAGAAGTATATATTTATATATTTATATATTGTACTTAATTAGATGCTCTCTTAATGGAAAGAAAACCAAGACTACTAATGTTGTCGTTCATTTCTCACATATCCTATTGTAAATGTCTTTAAAGGGACCAACTGATGAATGGAAATCCAGAGCTAATTCTGCTTTAGTTAAGTAGTTGACAGTGGCAAACCTCTGAAGAAGTTTAGAAGAGGACAGTAAAACATTAGGACATTAGGGCATGGGACTCAATCTCATGTAATTCATAAAACAAAATTATACATTTTTTTCTTCTTTTTTTTTTTCTTTTTGATTTCTACTTGGGCAGAGGTTCCACCAAGCCACAAATGAGAAATACCAAAATTTAGATTGTTTTGTTTTCTTCTACAGATTCAAATATAAACTTCAAGTGCAATTCAAAACCCAAGTATTATTTATACTACATACTTCTTTCTATAACAGAACTTATCTGCAGGTAGTTTAATCATATTTGAATAGATTCCTCCTTTCTTTGACAAAAAATATTGATGGATGATGAAAAATAAAAAGCTAGAGAGAATATTTTTACATAGTGAAATTTCAGATGGAAAGTGAGGATACACTAGTGCAGATACAGATACAAATCTGGATCTACAACTAGATGCACTCAGGGATGCACAATTTTTTTTTTTTGGTAGTAAGAATCGCATTCAGAACATTGACTTTTAACAATTATAAAACATTACAGGTGTTCTTCAATAACAATTGAGAACAAAGACTGCAAAAAAGAGCCTTCAAATTAGCAAATGTTTCTACTGTGGAGGAAAGACAATATTTGACAGGAATGCAAAGTAACCAAAACTTGAATACCACTAGACTATTTGTATGGTCGTAGAAACCTGGAAACTTTTGATCGCAGTAGCTTTATAAATGATCTTGGGAACATTTCTTTTGACTCTTGTGCCGTGTACTTGAAATAGTTTTGTGGGTGTGCCAGTACGTCAAAGAGAGCTTTAATCAGTTTCTTGTCCTATGGAAGACAACACAGATATGTTAGATAAAAGCAGGGTTTGGATTTAGTGTCTGCACGGGTGTCTAAATTGAAGAACAATCAGGTCTGTTTTGCAAAACTTGAGTCTGGGTAAAGCAGTGTAAGGAAACTGCTCCACGTTGCTGTGGAGTCTGAGAGGGATGAGTTTACCAGCATGCTGTGCTGGATGTTTTTGCAGTGCTCCTGGGAGGTCCTGCCCTGGGAGGGAAGCCCTGAATTAAGCACAAACTGCAGATATCAGGCATTAGAAGAACTGCAAACTGCCTCTCACTGTCCTTCCAGCCTGTTCCATGCTGCTGTCCAGGCCTTCCCTAAACAGGTGGGAGACAAGGCTGGTCCTCAGTGATGCTGAGCTTTCTAAGGACCTTTGATGCCTTAGGTTTTAACTTTTATATTTTTCAAATCCTGTACTGTTAGTGTAACTCTGGTTTCCTGAGGCTTGTTAAGTGCTGTTCTCTCACGCTCACACAGACACAACAAAAGCTTCTCCAGCTCTCCAAGGACACCCAGACACTCCTAGGCTGAAAAACTGTAAACCATCGTCTTGGGAGAGGGGGGCAAGCTTGGGGAAATTCCATCATTGGAATTGATTCACAATCATTCTGGCTGGTGAATTTATGCTGATATAAAAGTGTGAAGAACTCGTGAGCTGTCATTGTCCATTTTGGGATGCCCTGAGGCAGGACCCTCTGGAACCCAAAGTGTGCATCTGAAGGCCTTTCAAATAAATCCCTCCTTTATTCCTTTATTCCTGTCTAGTCTCTGTTTCTAGGCAGCCATTTAAGGCATCACCTTCTCCTGTACCTTGGGAAAGGCTTGATTCAGAGCCTCAGCTGAGCTTGTGCCTGGCACTGTGCACTGCAGCTGGGACCTGAGCAGCCCAAAAGCCTGAGTGAGAGACCAGTGCTGGGCAGGGGTGGCCGAGGGAACCAGCTCTTCCTCAGCTCCTGTCCTTGCAAGCCCTACATTTACATGGCTCAATTTTGCCCTCTGAACAGCTTTTTTTCAGTTTTAATTAGTTAGTTATTGCAGGTGTTGCTTGTACCTTTGGAAAACCATTGAGGCAAGATAGTGATTTAGGTAATTAGATTTTTTAACACACAGCGAACTTAATGAGTCATTTAAACATTTAAATGTCAGACTGAGGCTGAAGAAGGCTCTTCAAATAATAGGTTCTTTATTCTTGGCAGACTAATTTTTCTGATATACAATCTTATTAATTATATTAGCAAACATTTCATTTAGTTCCTGATTCTCCACAAGGGACAGAAGCACGTGCTCAGCCCAACTGAGCTACTTGATTTGAAGCTGCTTCACATACCAGCATCAACCTCAGAAGACAGAGAATTGAATTTGGGGTCACCCCTGAGCTTTAAATTTAATGACTCTACCAAGGTAACAAGAACTATTTTAGGAAAATGCATGGGAAAAGGAATTCTTGGTTGGCCTCAAAGAAAGCAGAAATATCTCACCTTTAGAATTTCTTGATGGTTTTCGGATGCATATAATCGGCCGTCTCGAACAATGTCTTCTATGAGTTGTTGGTAATCCTCTGAAATACAAAGATCAGTTGAGTGACTGTTTGTGACACCCTTTGGGAGGGCAATAGTCAGACATGAGCTAGACTTCCTCTTGAAGACAGAGCTGAGAAATTTTGTATCCAGTTAATTATTCATTGTCTCTCAAGCTGCTGTATTCTAATTTAATCACCTTAAAATTCTCTATTTCTTTACAATAGTTATTTTGAATTATCCCTATAAATACTAACATCCTTAAAAAATGACACCCTCCAGATAATAATGCTGTATTACCTCTACTCTAGAGATGAAGAAACAGGGATACAAAATCACTTTTCAAACATTATATATATGTATGTTATTTCAAAGTCTTTGTAACTAAAATTAAATGAGTCATATAAAGTTTTTCCTCATTCTTCTTCACCCTGTAAGCAGTGTAAGAGAGATTCTAAAGGAAAATTTTCTGTAATTCAGATATAACAAAAAGATGAAAAACAATTCCATTCTCACCATCGTAGGTAACATAGGGGACCTGAAATCCTTTGCCACTGTTTCCTTCGTTTGACTTGAACTGAATCCAGAGTTTCCTTGATCTTGAGGTAAATGCAATAGGTCTCTCATATGTCTGACATGTTTCATATGTAGTAATTGAAGTAGGAGAAGCTAGAAATAAAGTTAAATTATGTTCTTTATAAAATAACTTTTTGTACCCTTCCTCATGGAGAGGTCAGAAATGTCACATTGACAAGACACTTCTCAGGTGCCATATTCCTGAGAGCAGCAGCAGTTTTTTTGTCAGAGAATGGATATTGACTTTATTTGCCTATAAAGAGAAGTAGGTTTTTCCATACAGGTAATGGGAGTCCCCCAGCAAGAAGCTTAAGCAGATGGTGAGATATCATTTTTGACATTTATAAAATTACTATCAATATGACTTTTTTTTTTTAACTACTCTAGCATTGTATCCCAGAGTTTCCCACATGCTTGTGCCAGACAGGTAAGAACAGGTGAGCTGCATGCCAGGCAGACATGGTAACCAGCCCCTCACATGCCCTGTTTGGGGAGTGCATCTGATAGCAATAAACCACTTACAAATAAAAACACAAGACAACCAGAATGTAATGCCTGGTGTAGTAATTTGGACCAAAAGTCTGCCACACCCTGCAGAGTCAGTGACCCACAGAACAGTAAGCCTGGGTGTGAGGAGATGACTGGTGACAGCCAACACAGCTTCCCTAAGGGCAAATCATGCCTGAAGTGACTGGCTTTGGTCACTGTTGGAACGACAGTCTGGGGTTAGAAGGACAACTGATGTGGGTTTTTTTTAGTAAGTGCTTTGCTTTTAAAAATCTCATCTGGACAGGTATAATTTCCTTTCATCTATAGTGACCAGGTGTCTTCCTTCTGATATACAAAAACATCACCATGGGCCCCCAGGGATGAAAAATAGTGAAAATTGTTTTAGCAATTAAAAGACACCATTTTTGTGAGGAAATACTCTCTTTTGAAAAACAACTCCATATAAACAATTGTCTTTCAGGTTTGGTGGTTCTTATAGATGTAGCAACAAATCACCAGAAGGATGCTTACATCCTCCATGCAAAAGAGGAGTGCATCTCACTGGGATCTTAATTTCAGAAGTTGTTGAATTAATTTGATAACCAAAGACACAATGCACCTCATCCTTTCCACAGAAAAGGTGGGATAATTTTGGATTTCTTGAGGGTGTCAGTTGTACCAACCCACTTCCCAGATTTAGCAGTAACTGCAGCATTTATATCTATTTACAAAGGGTAAGTGAGAGCACAATTTGTACAGATTACAGAGATAGTTCTCCAAATATAATTTAGCATTGTTGACTTCTAGAGTGGCAGTGATTTATCCCTTGTGGTAACTGGGCCAGACAGAAGCCTACTTTGTGATTCAGACAATAAACTTGAATAATTAAAATCACTCTGCTGTTATTGGCAGGGTTCTGTTTTAACTAGCTGTGCCAATTAATTCAAGAAACCGTTCAGAAACACTGGCTACACTGAAGAGAGTCATCCCTTCAATATGAACTCTTCACTCCATCAGTTTGCAGGAAACATAACCCATGTCTGGCAACTTACCACTTTTCCTCATTACTAAAACATCACCACATTCATCTTCAATTGGGAGAAATATCTCAGGTACTACGATGAGTATTCTTCTCTTTGGGGGTGGGTTTATATTCCAAATGCATTCCACATTAGCTGGGTAGTCTCCAGGATAGTTGGGTGATTCAATGTAGCCAGTGTAGTCCCCCAGTTCTCCTCCACAGTGCTGGTCTGGGGAGAAACACAAATTAGAGTTTGTGTTAGGTGATTGGTTTTTCTGAGGTGTTTTTCTACATCTGTCAGGAGCAAGTCTAAACTCCTTCTTGTGGCTTTAGAAATGCACACATTGTTCAGCTTTAAAGGAATATTTGGCTCCAGTGGATTGCAAAACCTTAATCTCCAGTGCATGAACTGATTCAACGCTTCATCCAGGCTGCTTTAACTCTTGATTGAGAAACACAGCTAAAGAAACATGATCCAGTTGTGTTTACCATGGATACTGTGCTGACATGCAGAAGATATTCTGCTTTAACTTGGTTTTTACCTGGGTTTAGCTGAATGAGTGTGCTGGTCCCAATAGCCAGCCTTACTTGATTACAGATCTGCCTTGCTTCATCTTAGATTAAACCAGTTAATAAAGTTGATGGATCAGTTTTTCTTTCTGGGTTTTCAAAACTATTGAATTTGGCACAAGATTGATCTGCCCAGGCCTACTCATCCACATAAAAATAGATATATGTTTAAATATTTTGCTTAATCCAACCCTCAAATATTATGCAAGGTGAGAAACTGGCTTGAAAGCTGAGAGGGTCTAAGACAGCAAAGTAGCAAGGGTGGTTTTATTTTACAGAAAAATCATCAAACTTCTTCATATATATATATATGCAAATATATAATTTTTTTAAATGACATTAGAAATGATGAAGGGCTTAAAAGAGACATGGCACATAATCAGAATAAAAACTTACAGTAGATCTGCACATCAATAGTTAGATGTCATTGCTTAATTATTATAGAAACATTCTCTTAAATTAGCATGGTAGAGATTAAAAAAAAACTTGCCTAAAATAATCAGTCATTCACAAAAGATCAAATAACACTGCACTGAAATCCTTGGGGATATTTAAAATGGTAATTAAGATAGGAGGCTGAGTACTGCAGAAAAGCCTCCGAGAAGATCTCACTGTCATGAGCGATTACCTGGCAATCGCAGCATGCATGACCATATCTTCTAACATTTTATAATTACTCTAAAATGGCAGTTACTCTGATAGAAGATGTTTTGCTCTACAGGGACACAGAGAAATATTCACCACTGTTACAAAACCTTCAGGATCTGGGAAACTAAAGGCTCTGTAGTTTTAACTTGTAGCTGGTACTCTGTGAAATCGTATCAAAGCTAAAACACTCATATGCATCAAGTGGTACTTTCCCAGCTTTTTTTCCTCATTGTTTTCCCAACTTTTGCTATTCTCTCTGGCAGTAGACACATGCTAACTGGAAATAGAAAACTGAAGTCCAGCCTGACAGATGGAACCTTCGAGCTGCAGTTCAGATCCAAAGACACGCTCCGTGTCACTGCTATAAATGTAACTTACTTTTGCAATGTGTGACATTGGTGGAGCCATCGAAATCTGTACTGGTGTTGCCAGGGCAGGTGATGCAGTAGTTTTGACCAAACTCAGGCTGGTATGTTCCCACAGGGCACCGGATACATCTGTGTGTTGTGGAGTTGTAGTAGTGTCCAGGAGAACAGTGAACTGCAAGGTATGAGGTGGTATTATTTTCAAAAAGTAGCAACCTCCCGTGCAGAGAGAACTTTCCTCTGCCCTGGACATACCAAGTCTGCAATGTACTTTTTAGGCCATAAAAGGCAGAAAAGACACCAGCTCCCTATATTCCCCAGTATAAAGGATCTTCCAACTAAAACCCCCTGACTAGAGCTAAACCCTTATGACCTAGAAATGTGTGATACATATCTCTCACTGTATTTAAATATATATAAATGGAAGCAGATGTAAATCCACCTCAACAAGAAAAATTACTTTCACAGTAACAGGAGAGAGGTTTCCATTAATATCTGTTTGCCAGGGCCAGCATGCCATTCTAGTAATTAAACCAAAATGCATTTGGGCAGATTTCTTCTTCAGCATTGGCACTGGAAGTTGACATTATGGAATACAGAACGTGTTGTACACTTCCAGATTCTGCCTAGCCCATGCGTAATCAATCCCTTAACTTCGTATAGCCTCTCTAGTGTTTAGTTTTCTTGATACAAAAAAAAACAAACAAAAAACCCCATAAAAATATAAATATACAGGACAAGAAAGCTAAAGCATTGTCTAATCCAAGTTTGTGTTATTTATTGCCACACAGTGGGGCTGATTCCCTTACCAGTTGCAATGCTGACCCCATACCTGCCTGTGGTAAATTCCAAAGAAAACCATAAATCCTGTTCAGTCTGCACAACCTCAGGAGACCATTCCCAGTTTACAGATTTCTTAACCATTTCATTTAATCACATGCCCATGCAGTGACAATTGTTTTGGAGCCTTCGAGAGTCCCTTGGCACTGCAGATAATAAACTAAAGGCCAAGAAGTAGGAAGATGAATTGTGGAAAAATTTTGAATTCACCTTTGGTTTCACAGTCTTGAAAGGAAACAGCACCTTCGTATTTGGTCACAAGCCCACCGCCACAGGGGAAGCAGAGGGTCCTTCCTGGTTCAGGCTGATATGTACCAAGAGGACAGACTGTACAAGGCCTAAAACCATCTGAAGAGTAGTGCCCGGGAGAACACTGCCCTAAAAATTGAAAATGATCATCTGTATTAGTGTGTTGATTTTCTGGATGAAGTATAAAACCTACTAGTAGTTAGCGAGGCTTTCTTTCACTTGAACATGTGATCTCAAGACAGCTGCAGATCAAAATCTAATCTTACCTGCAAATATTATATAGTTCCTGTATCTTCTTCCTAAAACCACCACCAGTAAATAGAACCAGTTTCATAATATGCTTTTTGGCAACTATATTTCTGTCTGGATTATTTTTTAATTTTTTTTTTCCTTTGGAAAGGGGTCTATTAAGATTTCATTAGAATACTTTGTACTTTCACCAAGGCTTTCATCTCAGTATTTCAAAGCACTTTATGGGAAGAAATGAAACTGTGCCATGCCTATGAAGCAAGTTTCTGTATCTCCATTTTAGAGATATGAGCAGTGGATCATGGGGGTTTATGAGATGGGATGGTACCAGTCCAGCACCTTTTCTATGAGGTTACCTAACACCAACAGCTTTCCACATAGTTGTGAAAATTAGTGCTTGTCAGACACTTCTCTGCCAAGAAATGGTGACTTGTGTAAAGCAAATTGTTTTGTAAATGAATCTACTGACAGAAGTTTTCAAACTCACTCTCCAGGCAGTTTCTGATGGGCCTTTGTTTGGCTTGGTTCTTCCTAGCTTGAGTACTTTACTCTGTGACAGCCTGAGAACCAGGATGTCAGGTTTTTCAGAATTATGGCATGAATGTGTATCTTCAAACCACTCCAGACTGGGACACCAGCACTGTGAGGTGCTATTCCCTGAGGCTGCCTAATCCCAGCACTTTGTAATTTATCTTCCCTGAGAACTGAGCAGCAGACAGAAACAAGTGGCTGGAAAACAAGAAAGTTTTGAGATCTGTAGGTATTGTTGCAGTCTCGTAAGAGCCCTGATACTTGCTGGAAAATGTTTGGGGCATTCAGTATCTTGGGTGCTTGGCATGAATGAGGAACTTTGATACTTAGGATGGACTAGAGCTCCTGAGTGAAAGCAAAGTTCAAGTTCTGTCCCCACAAAAGCCAAACTCCTATGGACACCTGTGGCACCAGGATCTCCAGGATGAATTTTTGCTTCCATCCCAGCTGGCTGGAATATGACTGTACAGCCTGGCTGTTGTAACACACACCTCAGAGAAATATTACCATGTTACTAATTTGAAGACAATTTTGCTCTTGTTTTTAGTAGCAAAACTGATCTACCTGGCCTGGTCCAATTAGTTACTGGAACCCAGACCAGAACAGGTTTCCTTGTAGGATTTGTGACCCTTGTGGGGGATCCGTGCTGGAGCAGGCTGTGCCTCAAGGACTGACCCTGTGGAAAAGGGACTCATATTGGAGAACTCTTTCCCATGAGACAGAGTCACATTGGAGAAGTTAATGAAGTCTCCTGTGGGAGGGACCCCATGCTGGAGCAGCCTCAGGAACAACATCGGTGTGATGAACTGACCAGAACCTCCATTCCCATCTCCCTGCGCTGCTGGGGGAGGAGGTAGAGCTGGGAAGGAGGGAGGAGTGTGGAAGAGGTGTTTTTAAGAGATATTTTATTTCTCCTTATCCTGCTCTGATTTTGATTAGTAATAAATTCACTGCATTTTCCCAGTTCGAGTCTGTCTGATATTTGGTGAGTGGTTTCTCCCTGCCCTTAAGTCATGAACCTTTGTTATCCTGTCTCTCCCCTCTCCAGCTGAGGAGGGCAGTGATGGATCAGCTTTGGCATCCAGGCAGGGGCAAACCCACTGCAGCATGGAATTCACTTGCAGCTACAAGTGATTTCTGCACAAAAGGCAAGTAAAATCTCTGCCACACTTATGGAATGTACATTCCTCACCTTTAGGAGTGAGGATTTCAGTAAAAGTTTATTGGTTACTGCACAGGCATTTCTGCTCTGGAAGATAGGATGCAAAAATACTATTGATTACTGGCAGTGAGAACATTTCTAACAAATTCTGGTTATACACTGTTTCATCACATGTGCTGACACAAATTTTGATAAAATCTTTGACAGGGAAATTTATGAAGTCCAAAGCATCTTCTCTCTCGACACTTCCAGAGGAAAGGGGGACAGAGCTGAGCAGAAAAATAGACTGTTGTGATCTGACAATAAACATTGTGAGATAAATCCAGCCTGCAAAAATAATCAGGGTTTCTTTTTGTTGTTGTACAGAACAGTAATTGCATGTAAGCCTTGAAACAAAAGTCTTTTTTCTCTAGTCGTTATGGTGCTTTTGTCAGTATGCTATAGTCAATCTTTATAAACTCAGATTGTGTTTTGATAAGCTATTCTTGTGTTTTGGATAAATGCAAATCAGCATAGCAAAGATGCACAGGTGTTTCATATTTTTCCTTTGATAGTTCCTTCATACAGCAAATCAGCAAAATCTATCACATGTCTGGACTACTGTTATTTTTTAATCAGTAGATGGGAAAAAGTAGCAGTTCCTCAAGTGACATTTGCCATATGTCCACTTTAGATATCCTTGAAGAAAGCATTACTATAAGTTGCATGGATGAGTTTTAAAGTTAGAAACTTGAGTAGCAGACAGAACAGATTTATTTCAAAGTCAGGTAATGTATCTGTTACAAATTAGATTTTGATAGTCTGTAATGAAAGGAGGTCAATAAAATAACTAACAGTTGTGTCTTAAAAACTTATACTGACCGAGTTACAGTAGAATCACCAGGTATCACTATAATTTAGTTTATAAATCATGAAGTTCAATCAGAGATGCTCCATCTCTTGCCAAAAGCTACAGTGCATTCAAGGAGCACTGAAAGTTGCAGCCATTAGTTCTGAGTCTGGGTTACAGATCCCTGCAGCATAATTATCTCAAATTTATAATTGCTACTAATTAGAGCAGGTAAGCTGCATCTCATGCAAAACATTAAATGAGCAGGTTCATTATTAGACTCACCGATACCAGTCCAAAGTAATCCATCCCTTTAGCTCACAATAAACTGATGAGTCCTTACAAGTCAAGGTACTCCCATACCTGACTTGAAGCCCAAAGTGCTTTGCTTGGCTTGCTTATTTCCACACCACAACTCACATTGCTGTAGCAGATCCCATCTTCTTGCCAGCAATGTGAGTGGATGGCCCAAGCCGAACCATCCATGGCTCGCGAGTGCACAGAGATTTCTCCTGTTACCTTTACAAGACAGAAGCGTGGCAGACTCTCTCCTCTTTCAGCCTCCCTGCCTCACAGGGTGTGTGGCAACATCTAAAGCTTTTATAACCAAGTTCAACTTGCCTCCACATTCTGACACGTTCCGGGCGCCCGCCACTCCCTGGCCATCGTTACTGGGGCAAGGCTCACAGGTGAGCTGGCCTTCTGTGTCCTGGTACGTTCCTGGCGAGCACGGGATGCACTGATTGTGCTCTCCGCTATAAAAGGTGCCCGTGCTGCAGGTAACTGGGGAAAGAGAAGGGGAGGCTATGTAAAGATGTTCATTTTGATCATGTTATTTGCCCTAGTATCAAACATTTGGAGAAGATTGATGTCTATGGCTCCAGGATTTTGATGGCACATGTTTCGCATATGTTAGTCCAGGATCCTCACCTGATGTAAACAGACCAGTCTCCACCGGGGTCTTGGTCGGTTTTTATCAGGGTGAGGTCCTGCTTCTATTGTTTAAACTATTAAAAGGCTTTGTAATGCACTCAGGTGTTTATCACGTGTGTGTTGTTAATAAAACTCGGTGCAGTCTTAAAACAGTATCTTGCAGTTTATTAAAGCACTGCTGCATAAAGTGTGGGAAATGTGAGCTTTTAGTTTACACCAGGTGCAGTTACAAGCTGGATTTATGGCAGATGACTAGAAAAAGTCTGTCTCCTGAGGTCAGTTCATGGGCAATATATCCCCTGTAATAATTTCTGTCTCTTGCCACTTGGATACCCCAACTGTACAGCATCTTAAATACAGATATGAATACACGAGCTTTTCTTGCTGCATCAGGGCATGTAACTGCGTTCACATTTTTCTCTGCTGGATAGGGGTGGTTAAAATATCTGAGTTTCTAGAAACTAATAGCAACAGTCTTTCAAATACAGTTATAAATCACTGTTCCTATATGATGACAACTACCTCTGAACCCACTCACTGGAAGCACCTATCAGATCTCACTTCTTTTGGCTTGTAAATTAAAGTATCTAAAAACCTGAACAAATAGATATGATTATTTTTGAGTAAGTGATTAGAGAGCTTGCAGTGCTGAGAACTGCCATTATTAAGTTTGCACTAGCACACTGTCCCCAGCAAAGCACACAGAGCCTGATAACAAGGGAAAAGGCTTAAACAAATTAAGTATTTTACATAAAATAGATTGCTATAATTTTTTTTAACTGGACCTCTTGAGCATTAAATATAACATATCCATGGATCACAGATTACTAGGTGGTGAGGAGAGTGAGAGTGGTGATGTAAAAGTAAATATATAGCAAGCAGGCAAACATCATATTATTGTTTTATAGAATTGTAATTATATTTTGATAAGATAGGAGCAACTGGGAACTAATTGCCAACATTGTCTTGTGCCAGGTTTTGATACCTACCACTTGACAGCATGGGAATGTGTCCATATTTATACTTTTGTTTTCCTACAACCATTTAATGAATTCCCTTCAGAGTCTTATGAACCATCCATGGTCCATGCTTATATGCTGAGTAATACTGATCATTAAATTCTAATTCATTATCTCAGAGATTTCCTCCCTCTTGCACCATGGAAAAGGTAATTTTGGACTGCTTGTTTTGGGGGATATGACTGAATATTCAAGCTGTTTGGACTTACCACATTTTCCATCCTGCAGTACTTGCCCTGTACTGCACGCTTCATGCCCTTCAGTAGCTTTAGCTGGCTTCTGAGCCACTTCATATTCTGTCCCAGAAAACTGAATGTAAAATTGCTGTTTATTAATAGATTTCCTCAATGTTTTGATTGCAGTTTGCAGCTTCTGCTCCATCCTTTTCCGAACACAGTCAATGTTACAGGTGTCTAGATGGGAAATGATAACAAAACTAGAAGCAATTGAGATTCATGTTTAAAAGAGGTACTTAACAAAAAGCTTAGCCTGCGTTGCACTATGACACCTCTGTTTGTTTCACTGTCTTGTCCATACAAATTGAAGCAGCAGCTCACTGTATTCAAGGTCAGGCCTTTCAAAGGCACAGGACAGTATCCTGAGGTCTGTGGAACCGTCCCATGCTCTACAAGTGCATGCTGAGTGCTGCAGAAAGCGTCCATCCCAATGTGTTCTCCTTCCATGTGTGTGCTCAGTCTGCCACCTTTAATGTTCCTGAATTTTCTCTGCCTATGCTTTTCTCAGTTGACTAGGAACTCCTGCCACTTCCCTGACCAAAACACTTTCATGTCAGTGACAAAAAGAAAGGTGTTTTCAGGCACAACTACACTTTGAATCACTTGGCTAGTGAGGGGCTCCTCAAGGTTAAGAAATCTGCCTTTGAGGACTGACATCTTTATAGGATTCAGTTCACATTTTCTTTGGCTGGAATTTATAACATAATATTTCATCTCATTAATGACTTAAAGCAATTAGTTTTATTACTGAAGTTTGGTAAGACAACATGAATTTATCAACTGTGTGAAAAAACTGTCTGATTCACAGACTAAATATTCAGCAACTTACATTTCAGAAGATATTTTTATCAGAATTTCTGCGGAACTTCTACCTAGTCCTTATGTTCCCTCTACATCAATTAGCACTTCCGGCATTTAAAGAAATCAGACTGAATTAAAGCACATGACTTAACTCAAGGCTTTGAAGGAATTTTGATTCAATGGTTGTTCCTTTGGCTTAATTTCATCCCTGGTTCTTTTCAATTAAATCTCTGAAACCTTGGGTTTGGAAAGGCCGTTGAATGAGGCTTGTGCTAAAAGGTGTTCATGTCACTTGATGAAATAGCATCAAAGAGATTTTAACAACACACCGAGGAACTAAATTCCGATTTCTCTCCACACACCAATCTTTCACAAACCTGAGACTTCTTCAGACTTCATCTCCACTTCAAACTCTGCAGTGATGTGGGACACTTCTTTTGATGGTGACTTGCGGCCTCGGCGTTTTTTCTTGGAGGAATCGCACTTGAGATTCACAAAGGTCACCTGGCAGTTGTCTGTACAGGGGAACTGACCTCCTTTGCACGAGAGAAGCAACACAGAAAAGAAATCAAGTAGCAAAGTAGCAAGTGACAGGCTAACAAGTGATGTCTCACTGGGTTATCATGAATGCAGTGACAAGGCTTCACAACATTTCCTGTGTGTTGTGAGACACTTCCTTCTCTGGGCAGTGCTGGCTTTGCTCGTTTTGCCAGTGAATGCAGAAGGCAAAAGCAGAGTCTGGTGATGCTGCACAGCACTGCCTCCAGTGCCTAAAACTGCCTGGCCCTTTTCTGCATAAGGATTAGAAAGCTCTTTACAGAAATTATTTAAAATCAGCAAATACTATAAACAGACATTTGATGGCTAAACAAAGCAAGAGAGTCAATTTTAAAAACCTATGAGAATGTCAGGCCTGGGCCTCTAAAAACAGCCAGCAGGTATTCCATCCCTTTCAGAAGTGACAATCATCAGACAACAGAGGCTTTAAAAGGCTTTGATTGTGAGGTTATGAAAATGTATTGGAAGGTTTTATTTGAGCAGGAATCATAGTTTGCCACAGGTGATGAACCTTCCAGGTCAGGGAGAAATTTATAGCACTCAAGCCACCAGAAGGATGAAATTCCTAGGGTGTGGTTGTATGATATGATCTTACTATTAGACTCAGAGGTTCAGATGACATAACAAACACAAAGCAAAGCAAGCAAAGGACAAGGAAATGCATCCAAGAAATAAATTCCCATAGTGATTGTATGGACCAAAAAATTAAATTCAACTTCCATAGTCTAAAAATGAGTCTGATAATCACATATCATTCACAGGGTAAGCATCTTAATGACTAAGACTTAAGTCAGTACTTGCAAAGTTAGAGACATAAATGTGTAAATTGCAGGGTAAAGATGAAATATAAGTCTAAATTTTTAAACCATTCACTTTTTTAAAAAATAGCTATTTTTACTCTTCTATGTTCAGGGCTCCTATAAGGGGAGCTTACTTACTTACTTACTTACTAGTGAAAATGGTGGTAAGACAAATTCACAACAGAGAATGTATCACCAGTTTGGTGTAAGCTGCTAAATTGCTTTTTTAATACCACATTTTTGTTAATTACATCTAAATATTACAAATATTTTTTCTAACATCATTACTACTCACCTTTTCATAACAAAAGATCTAAGGCTGCATAACATCAGATTTTTGTAATAACCTTCCCTCTTAGGGGTTTTCTTTGGTGCTACAATAGGCTACTAATCCATCATAAATCAAACAATTAATAGCTTTTGTTTTTTTTAAAAAACCTCATTTGGGAAAACCAAACCAAACAGACACTGTTTCACATAACTTTGCATTACTCATAGCTTTTTGTCTCAGGGTATTTCTGCCATTATCAAGGCCAGAAAAAGGATCAGCTTAATTCCCAACTCATGTACTTTTGCACAGAGATTTTTCAAAGCAACTGGTAAGATTTTCAGCACCCAAGATCCAAACCCAAGGCACTGCTCAGCCAGAGTGGGAACCTTGGCCTGAACTTAAATTCAGACCAAATATGAAAACCATTACTTTTTTTTCCGGTCTGCAGCGTGAAAACAAAGCATGCAAATGAAAAAGCAAACCAAAAAAAAAAAATTAAAGTGCTGTTTACATGCTGGAAGAAGCCACCTACCTGAAACAGCCTGCTTCCCAGAATCTTTTGCTTTTTCTTTGCTGCGAGGCCGTAAATGGCATTTTGCATCTTTGATTTTAAAACGAGCTTTCTGCTTGATTGGAGGAGCTAGGGAATCTGTTGATGTAAAGTAAAAAATCTACCATTGGGACGGAAATTAAATGAGATCTGAAAATTATTTTTAAAAAACAGGCTCAAAAGCTTCCTTGTGACATAGAAAAGAGGCAGACGAAGAATTACACAGCTTGTACAAGGGGGTCCATTCCCACAAGTTCATTTTTTCATGTGAGCACCTACCCTTGAGCTCACACAGATCAGTGAATGTGCTAGTACCATGCTTGCTCTGCACATCTTAGGAGATTTTGGGTGAATTTGTCTTTTACTATGAAGAAGTTTACCTTTTTTCAGGACTCCAACCTTTTTTTTTCAGGACTCTCTGCCTGTGACTTCCTGTGCTACTTGTAGTTCTGCTCTTGCTACTGTCAGTAAGATTAATTTAGTGGAGCTATGCTGCTGGCAATTGAAAACCAATCAAAGGAACTGCCTTTATTGCAGTCTGTGTCTTGCAAGCTTTATCCCTCAGCTTTACACCCAAGGCAGCTTCGCAGTTGTTTTAAAGGCTGTTCCCGAGTCATGCAATGTGTAGAAAATGGAGCTGCTGGCTGATTTCCTCATGAAATCCCTGCAGGAGAAGACTGGCCTGGCTGTCACCTGCCAGCTGCCCACTGGCCCTGCAGAAGGTGGAGGGTGGTCCCAGGTGATGCCACAGCATGGTACCTCCTTCCTTGGTTGGGGTTTGCTGAACCAGGACTACAGAGGTGGCCTGTCCCTGTGCCACAAGCAGACACACCTGCTGCCATGCTGTCACTCCACAGCACTGCATCTCCTAGCATATCCCAAATATATAAGAAATACACGCTTGGAGAACTGGCAAAGGGGAGAGAAGTACAGCAGGTATGTGTAAGGTAGGCTGGCACCTCCTACTGCTGGATGTTGTTTCAGCTGCTTCTCATTTTGCCAGGCTTCAAGGGGTTTTTTTATGCTATTGGCTTTCATAAACATTTAGAACGTGTCGGCAAAAACAGTCCAGCCATTTTCAAGAAAAAGATCAATGAAATGCAGTATTTTCTCACAGAAGTCTCATAACCGTTTTAAGGGAAGATAACCTTTAATCCTTGCAGTAGGAGAGTATGTTCCTGTGGAAGGGCTTTGCAGGTGAGGGCTGGGACCTACCCTTGTGCTACTGCTGGGTCCCTCTGGCTCATTCCCAAGCCTGGGAAAAAGTTCCATTTTGATATGCTTGCTATTGCCTTGCTAGACTATGGAAAGCAAATAATTCTAATATTTGTCCTTACTGAACATATCTCAGACCTGCAGCACTCCCACACTGACCCACCAACACAACACTGCAGCTCCACACACACCCCCCTCAAGGAGAGGCTGCAGAAAAGGAGTGTGTATGAGGAAACACTGGCTACCTTTGATACCTGAAGACTTTTGCTTTTTATACATTTTCCATATATTTGTAGCTTTGTACACAGGTATACATGGTTATATAGCTCCTGGTATTTTTCCTACCCTTTCTCTTATATTTTAGAATAATAAGCTAACCCTGCTAATGCATACCTGGAATTCTGTTTAACCATATTCTTAGGAAGAGAATTCCTGACAAGGACATCTTATTTTCTATCAGAACTTAAGAGACACAAGAGAATAGTGCAAAGAAGCTCCAAGGGGGCTGACCCAGGGCTGGGTTACTGGGGTAACTGGTTTCCTACTGGATGTACGAGCCAGATATACTAATTAATTACCCTTACAGAATTACAGACGTCCTGTGCCACACATGCACAACGCCGTATTTTGTGCACTTGAAGAACTGCTTTTTTATCTTACCACTCCAACTCCATTGCAAGGCTTTTCCTTTTGTTATTAGGCAACACCTTAACCCTTGCCTTACCTAACCAAGGAGCCTGATGTCCTGCCATCCCCAGAGGTCCATGCCCTCCCTCCCTGGGCCCGGGAGCAGGGCAGCACCCACCTGAGCAGCTGGGCAGGGTGGTGTTGCGCCTCGGCTGCGCCTTGCCGTGCTGCACCGGGACCCCGCAGCTCAGCGTGTAGCTGTCCTCCGAGTCTGGGGGACAGAACACAGTCAGCAACAGCCTCACAAAGCACCTGCTTTGAGGGGCTTCAGCTCCTCAGTGCTGCTAAACAAGGACACATCTGAAGTGCTGAACTTGGAAATGCTTTGCTAAATGCTTCAACACTTTGCAGTGTTGACTTATGAGCGTTGTTTCGTCCGGCACTGAAATTATACATTTTGTAAGTGATTTGGCACAAGGTTGGCTGTGCACAATGTAAAAAATATTTTGTGTTTGTCCATGGCAAAGTCCTTCTGCTTTGGTCATCCCTATAATTTAAGAAATAAACCATGTAGTTTCATAATAATTTTAGTTTCAGGCTCCAACAGAATTTATTGGTGGAAACAGAAATGGTGTACTCAGAACCATAACAGTGTTTACATATTGCAGAGATAAAACTGTGCTTACAAATTAGAGAAATGCACAGTTCCAGTAATCCCTGATAAACTGAAAATAAAGTGTGAATAGCTGGACTGCATATAATGCCAAGACTGAACGTGAAAAGTAGACACGTAAAGATAATCCTGTGCCAGAACATGAATAAAAAGCAGTAGCAATCCACCCTCCTTCCATGCTAAACTGTGAAGGTGAAAACTACCAGTAGCAAATGGTAAAAAAAAAGGAGGAGGGGGAACAAAATGCCCAAATTTTTATAAGTAATACTTAGCTGGACTGAGAGACACATCCACCTTAACCAGGATAGTGAAGAAAAAAATTCTTATACATTGAATTGCCGTGACAAAAGGGAGGGCAAAAACGAAGAGTTGATTTCAGTGACTTCCTGTTACTTTTTAAAACAAGCTCTTTGTTAGAATTTTCCCACCTTCACAAATGACACCTCAAATAAAACAATGAAGGACCAAACTTCTCATGTGTAGTTGACAATCAGCTCTTCTTGATTTAATTTATGATGAGGTTTTGCTCATTTACTGTTGTACATAAAAAATCAATGCAAGAATCATGAATACATTAACAGAGAAAAATCATCAAGTCACACCCTAGCTGTTAGAGGACAAATACTTTGTACAAACCTGGAACAAAAAGAGTATTGGATGGGCATGACAGGAAGCAGCTCTCTATGCCTCCTGTCTTACTGCACACTAGCTGAGCCTTGGGAGCTGGTTTGGCATTTGGGAGACATTTCACCATCTCTGAGGAGAAAAAAATAAAGAAATGTAAAACAATGGGATGTTGCCCAACCCAGAACTTTGTGTGCACATCTGGATACAATGGTGAGAAGAGGCAGCAAGTGGCAAAAAACATAAAGACAGATACAGGTATTTCTGAAGTAAGCACATATTAAGGGAGAGTGTCTGGATTTGGATGTTGAGCTTGTACTTGAAAATGAACCCCCTGCACATTTTTAGATCTAAACTCTACATCAGTTTTTGCCTCCTATCCTCCACTTTGGGATCTGGATAGGCAGGTGTCTCTATGAGCACAATTCTGTGTGCACACCTTGATCTCAGAAGCAACAGCTAACAGTGATGACCTGAGATGTCCTTTCCCCCTTTTGGAGCCTTTCTGATTTAACAGACCGACTGCACACTGTGCACAGTGATCTGTTTATTTAGATGATCACTAAAATAGTATTTTTTAATTCTCTAACTCTCATTGACTTTTTAACTTTAGCTCCATGCTCTAGCTTTCTGGAGCTAGAAAACTTCCCAGCCAGGCAGGAAGATGAGGGAGGAGGTGCTGGGATCTCCTTCCCAGGTGAGGCAGGAGATGCTGGGATGGACATGGATAGCCCTGCTGGTCCTATCAGACACTGCTGAAATGCCCCAAACAATGCTGTGACACACACAGAGATCACAGAGCCATTTCTCATCAGTGCCCACAGCATGAGGCACACTGCAGCTCATGTGAAGGAGAAATCCAGCTTCTCCTCTTGGCTTCATGGCAGGATGAAGGCAGAACACCCTGCAGGTCTCACAAGTGACTCTTTGTACTTGGGTAAGGGAGTGTTTGTGTTTTAGCAGAAAGCACATGAAGTTGTTAATTATTGGAGCAGTGTCTGTGCTTCATCCTGAGATGATGGTATGACACTGATAATCATAAACCTGCATTTATTTTAATTTGCCATCCTTTTGGATTGAAATATTACTTAAGTACATCTTTTCCCCCACAAATGACAAGGTTCACTTTTGGCTGCAGCTGGCACATGCCATCACTTCCTACAGGGAGGAGGCCTCCCTGCTTCCCTCCTCTCCCCAGAGGGTTCTCCTCTGCACTGACTGCTGACCTAGTGCAGCTGGGCATCTCTTTAAGCAGCTATTTCTGCAGCAGCTGCTTAAATCTCTGCAGGTGGCTTTGGGGTAGCTCTTGCTTCAGCCCCATAGAAATGCTGTCTCAAGTAGATTTTTCTCAAACTGTTTCCTGCTATTTCTTCCAAACCTGCTCACCTATGAGATGGGTTTGGCTGATGTTTGTTTTTTTCACTGCTGACTGCGGTACTGCAAATGTCATTTTTCTCACCTGTCAGCTCACCAGCAGACCACACCGAGCAGGACACCAGAGCTGGAGCAGCTAGACTGGTTTGGGTCTACCAGGGCTTGGGATAAGCCCAGTAAAGCCAACATGAAACCAAGCAGTTCCAATGAAGTAGGTGGAATGAGTGTTGCCTGACTTGGCTTGAGTGCAGAGGAAGAGTCCCAGCAGCCTTCAGCTGGGTTGTATTCCTGGCCTCGCTGGTCATTAAATATAAATATATACAAGGCCCATAAACATGCCTGATGTTCAAATCTCAAATATGAGTATAATCATCCTCCACTTATCTCCTTTCTAAGTCTTCTATGTTGCTCTGGTGATTTCTTTAAAGGAACTACTTCCTTAGATTGAGGAGGCAACAAAGCACAAAGTGCCACTGCTCAGCAAAAGAGGGTTTTGTTACTGCAGATGTCTCCAAATCATGTGGCATTCAGGATCACTAAATATAATTTCTTTGCTTTTTATTGTGCTTTTGTAACAATTTAGAATATAGTTTCCTCTCAGAAATGTTAGTAAGAAAGGCAGGTGATCAGCAGGGGGATGATACTCATTTTAAGACTCACCGAAGTAATCAAATACTAGAGTGTGTATCAACAGACAAGGGCGTTTTATTTCCATCTTCCAGCTGAGCATTTTAAATAATGAGAAGAAATTTACAACCAGGAAAATATTTTCAATACAGCCTCTTACCATGGGAACAGCATTCTTAGCAGGTTAAGAGGAAACAGCCCATAAGTAGTCTAACTTTATGCCAGACCTCCAAAAATTTTAGTTCCAGCTGTTAACTCACAAAATCCTTTCCAGAGGAATAACTGGTATATGACAAGGGAGACAGAGTGGAGAACTAAAAACCACAGTGAGCTATTTCTTACTGCCACAATGCTTAGTTCTCTACATAGCAGGGAAGGCAATTTACAGACAGGTAAGCACGAAAGTGAAGCACTTAATTGTGGTTAGGAAGAACATAGTGGCAAAAGCTGGAATTCATCCTGAAGGCTCTCACCCCTCACCCCACCTTGGTTATAAAGTGCTTTCCATACTGGTGTATCCATGTAAGAAGTGCCACAATTGTGTGATCACATGAGGCCAGTGCAGTGCTCTCTACTCCAGATTGAGAAGTGCTTGCTCTGGGTATGTGCAGAGACTCCCTGAAGGGAGATTCCCCTTGTTTCTTGTTCTTTCTTGCTCCCTATTAGGCATTAGGCATCATCCCAAATGTGCCTATGAGAAGTTATTTGTGGTTAAAAAATTTGGCCCTGAAAACCCCAGGTACGCCATTCTAATTGAAAATGAAAAAACCAGAATTAAAATCTCACAGAAAATGGAGCCATAACCAAGATCTGCTGTGCTTCAAATAAGTCCAGAAAAGAAGTAATCTATTTAAAGGATACAGAAATCCAGGTCTGCCACAAAGTGGCACTAGCAGCAAGTGCCATAAATTTTCTGGTCTCGGGATTTGTGCTCATTGGGATTAATACTTTTGACACAGCCAGTATCAGTACTTTATATGAAGCAGGATACCTTTAGAGATAACTTGAAAAATTGGGTTTGGTTCTGTGAGTACCCCAATTATACCATGAAAACCATGTCTTACCTGTAAACAGTTAAATATTTTGAATATTCTAAATTAGTGTTAGAGGTAAATAGATTTATAGCTGACATTACAGAGACGGGAAAAGGACAAATTAAGGACAAAAGTATAAAATACATAAGATAATAATAATACCTAGATTTCTGTGAATGGACTCATAAAAAAAGCATTACACACAAATAAAATCCAACATACTGCTCATTTGCTGACAGACCTGCAGTTGTATCCTAGCCCATGGAGCTCCACAGGATCAGATGTTATCTGAGTTTATAAAATGAATTTGGGGATCTAGACTGTGAAAATTCAGCCCCTCTCAAAAAAACCCATGGGCTCTTTCACCCTCCTGGAGAACAGGAGCCTCCCCACAGTCACTTCTGAGTCTCACTTCCACACTTACCAACACAGTCCTTCTTATTCCAGTGCAGTTTCTTTCCAGGTGGGCAGACACACTCATAGCTCCCCATGGTGTTGAGACACCCAAAGTCACAGCTACCATTTCTGATGCTGCATTCATCAATATCTGAAAACATATTTGAAGTTGTGAAGTCTTAGCCATGTGCACACACATGTACAGTGCATTAACATATGATTTGCATAAGGAAATATATTTATATTGTACTTTTTACATCTGAGTCTATATAAAAATGCATAAAGACATGTGCCAAACAACTTTAGTACATATTGCATGTATCTGTCCTTAAAATGTCCAGCTCCTATTCTCCCAATGCATTTGGTACAGTTTACTTGCCAGGACTAGTTACACTGAAATTCTTGGAAGTACTCAGAAGATACAAAACATGCTCAAAAGGCTCTGCAGCATCTGGACAATAATGCATTATACAGAAAAATATCAAAGGCGTAAACCTCTGTGAGATTACATCACTTCTGCCAAACAAGGAGATAAATTCTCCACAGTGATTCCCAGAGTTTTCTTTTAGAAATTCAGGTGAAGGAGGAAATGATGCATTCGATAGAAACTTAGCAGATGAAGTGTAGTCTAGACTTCTACTCCTCAAATAAAAATAAAAGGTAAAGCTTGCAAGAAGGCAAAGAATTATCGTACGTGTTATCATTGATATTCCACAGAAAGTCTTTCAACTTTTGGTACATTAGAAAAGTATTTAGCCAGTATAATGAATATCCATTTTAGTCCATGCATTCTGCCTTCATATACTCATGCCAACAAGGTCAATCTCTCATCTCCTCTCTTCCCACCACCAGGAGGACATTTATTTATTTAATGAGCTGAAGTGACACCAAATCAACAGGACATGCACAGAATTGCTAATGCTCTGGCTCACTGGTAGACCTCAAAATTAAGCATGCAAAGACTAACAACAGGCCTAACTTGGGGCCTGGACAAGTCTGGATTCAGAGTTGTGATTTTGTATCTGCTCATCATGGAAAGAAGCAGGAGGTTTGTATCTGGTTATGTTTTTGCTCAAAGTTCAGCACTGAGTATTTCCAGTTAGAGTTTTGGTCCTCCTTCAGTCTTACTGAAAAGATTGAAGCTGAACTGAGGCTTAAAGTTATTTAAAGACTGAGGCAGAACCCCAAACATTGAGGCTTTCCCTAAATTAGTGCATTAAATCATTAAGGAATTAACAGTGAAACTGAAGATTGGTCTCTCCATACCTCACATAACACAGGTCCCAAAAACTTTCGGACTCTGAATTTGCTTTCACAACTGCTCTCAAGTGGAGTCTGTTCCCAAACTGCTTCCTTAGATGGACTCCTATTTCTCTTCCTGCCTGCCTCTACTCTTAGCATGAATTCATGTGATACTTCTCCATAAAAGAGAGACCAGCACACACCTCCTACACCTTTCTCCCAAAAAAGAAGCCATGCAGAGATACGATTAGCAGTGTCTCATGTTGACATTACAAAATCAGGTGATCTCAGCCCTCAGAAGCGAGGGGCCAGCATCTGTTTCTGCTACGTCAGTTCAACCTCTAATTTGGTCATTGGGGTAATACTGCACTTAAAAATATCCCTAGCTAATGAAACATTACAGCACCAATTCTTTTCAGTCATCCCAAAAAGGTTAAAAGTAGCTCCCCAGAAGATGGGAGGAAGATCCACTGCAGCTTTCTGTTATGCATTTCACAGGCAGTTTATGCCACAGACTGGTAAGGACAAATGCCAACAGAGCCAAAATACATAAACTTTGCAAAATTGACATCTTTCCTCTATTCTCTTTGTTGCCCATCATATGAAGCCTCCTAGCACTTGTGAGTAACCTCACTCCTGTGGAAGTACTCATCAAAAAATGGCAAGACATTGGTTTCCACTGGTGTTTTTCTCTAGGGAGCGCTTCAGCAACTTTGAGATGCTGAAATTTTAGTCACACCCAGCTTATGATATTTTAGCTTTATTTTAACATTATGTCTTTATTACCTTGAGTTATAAAACCTTAACCTAAAAGAAGGCTCTGTAAACAGTTCAAAAAACAAACAAACACACACGTAAGCAAAACTCAGTTTCCAAACCTCCGCAGTGCGTCAGCCCATACAAGGTGTAGCCTTTGTGGCAGAGACACTCAAAGCTCCCAGGGTAGTTGATACAGGTGTGGTCACAGGTCCGTTCAAAGGAACACTCATCTATGTCTGAATTCATAGAAAAAGCATTAAGAAATTAGACTTAATCAGGTTACACTGAATGACTGGCATTTCTCAGTGAGTTGCAATGTCTTGTTGCTGATAAAGTATCATTTACCATCCCAGGTAAAATCTGAATAAAATACTGTTCTCATTCCTCTAGTGCCTTGTAAAGAAAATACTTACAGGTACATGGAGAAGGACAAGAAGAGATAATTTTGTAAAACCCCGTGAAGATTGTATTATGTATGTTCCCCATTAGATGGCAACCTTTAACTTCTGATCATACTGACCCAGCAGGACTGGGCGAGTATGGAGCTTTTGGGGAGGTTAGTGGCACAAAGGAGAAAAAGATTTGGGTTGAATCAAGCAACTCCCTCTTTCACTGACCAGTATGCTGACATCTGCCCACCAGGACAGGGAGCTGCTCCCAGACTTCTCCTCTGCCTCACAAGACTGTACAGACTTGTAGAGGGGAAGCAAAACACTGCCAGAGAATAAGTCAGCATCAGGAATGGACAGGCTGCACCTAACACAGAAAATATCAGTGCAAAGTCCACGTTCTAGCCAACTCAAGAAAATATGACCTCTTTCCCCCAAAAGTCAGGCATCTCTAATTATCACTGCTCAGCAATGTGAAACCCTGGCTTACACAGCCTCTTCCACCCAGCAGGCCACGAAAAAAGCAACCAAGTGCACGTTGCTTCCACGACAGTACAAAGGCTTTGCTGAGCAGGTGCTGGGGAGGTTTACTTGCCAGCAGTCCTGACAGAATGCACTTGCTGAAAACATGAACGGTAACTTAAACAGCAATCTGTGCAAAATAACACTTTGGAGTTAATTTTATTGTTCTTTTTATTTTTTTAAATTCTCTTCTGTGATTCGTTTTTCTGCCTATAGGTCAGAAAATGGAATATAATGACATTATTTGAGAGTGGTCATTTCAACAAGTCTCATTTCTCCAATGTTCCTGACTTATAAATGAATGAAATAGTACTCCTATGACAGTTTCCACTCTTTCTAGAGCTACTTTTTAAGAAAAAACTTGACCACCACCATTACAATATGTAACTTAGACTTTCATATTGTACGTGCTTGGAAAGTTGTTGGTGTTTGAAAAAACTGGAAAACTCACCATACTTCAGGGTATTCTACCCAATTCCTATATCCAAGTATTATTTACATAGTTTTGATGTTTAATGAAACATTCTTGGTCTTATTCTGTTATTATAAATGCGAATACTTACCTTCAAGAACTATAAAATTAAGATTTCCTGTATGTGTACACAAACCCAAAATCTGTGCAAGAGTTTCTGCACAAACTTAGAATGTCATAAACAGGTATATTTTATATGACCTCCAACTTTAAATGTTTCAAAACATTCACACAAAAAATAATTCACAATGCGGGAAGCAACTGTTCAGGAAACTGCATAACACAGAATGAAATAAACATGATGAACAAAAATCTGTGCTATCCAGTTTTATGTGTACATCACAATCACTTGCTATGATCAAGTCACAAAAAGATGACAACGGAGATTTTCTCTTTCTTACGTCTATTTAATTTTTAATGCATTTTTGTATCCATTTTAAAATATCATCATTTGAGTTCTGAAAGCAATTTCTTTTTAAGGTTTCCTTTATAGTCTTGGAAATATGCAGCTTTTGAATGCACATAAATGGCAAACTGTTTCAGCTTTAAATAAATACACAGCGTAAAATCATTTGGGAATGAACACTGCAGCTATAGTTTAAAGGACTTTTAGTGCTTAAGAAGCCAAATCATACATCATGGTTTCATTCATGTGTAACCTCATTCGCTATGTGGCATTGCAGGAAATTTACAAAAGCAGTTCATTTTCTGGCCTCTGACTTACCCTGGAACTCTCTTGTTCAAAACCAATTTTGTATTTCTCAACAGCGATCTTATCCTGCACTAGTTTAGTCCATAGTGTGTATGCATTGCTTTCACATGCAGCGCTCTGTGTTGCTGCATATATGGCTTATTTCTCCTCACAGGAAGGAGGATGCACTTCCCTCTTTGCCCGTGGAAAAACAGTCTGCCTGGTGACATGACCACTGCTTGCTGAGTAACAGGCACTCAGGATGGCCAAATGCATTTCTATTCCATAGTTTTTCACCCTTTAAAACCCTCATCCCTGCTCCTGCTGCTGCTCTCAGAAGTTCAGCCTGCTGAATTCAGCACCCTGCTCCGGCTGCTGGAAGAAGGGAAGCCCCTGGGCAGGTTCCCCTGGCTGAGCCTCAGCCCTGGCTGCTCCTGGCTGAGGAAGGCAGGGAGGGACCCAGCTTTCTGCAGAGCCCTGTCTGCACAATCACCAGCCCCCTGAGGAATTCAGCACTTGTCGTAGAAAAGGGAGAAATATGCACCACATGCTCTTCATTACAAGGAACTGGTGGTGTGATACAGGATGCTGGGATGCTGAAATCCTCTTTTTTTTTTTTTTTTTAAACTCTGAAATCTGTGCTCTGGATGCTGTTATCCCCAGGCTCCCAGGAACTTTGAAGCTGGCCCTCACACCTCTGTGGTGCTTCACAGTACTTCTCCATATTTAGCCTGAAAGGATGTGCTTATTTCCCACCACCCTCAGGGCACAGGTGTATCTCACAGGAGACCATGGAGTTGGGAATTTGACCTTCACAGCCCCGGGTTTCAAATCCTGCTTTACCACAACAATGGAGAACAAACGTGGGGATCTAAATCTGGTCTCCTTTCTACTAGAAACACTACAAAACCTGGTAGCCTCATATATTCTTGAAGAGAAGTCAAAAAATACAAAAGCAGAGATGTGGTGGGTTACAGTCCCGCCCGCACCCCCATGTACACACTCAAACACACAAACATTTTTGTATTATGTTGCTCTGAATTTTCCCCCTCCCACACCTCAAAAGAAATACTGATAAATTAACTTCCTGGGTCTGAGGTGCTCTTAAAATGATGTAGAGTTATTTAAATTAAGTTTTTAAACTGCTTTAAGATGAAAAGTCAAAACGTTGTGTTTTTGAGGAACTGCGGTGCAAAACTTCCAATTAAAGGTTGAAGTTTTGTTTTCTATTTTTAGTTGCATTTGGCATAAATTCACATGTAGTCCCACCTGTCTCTGAACATTTCAGATTTGCTAATGTACTTATTTGACACAAACCACATTTTTTTTATTTTCACTTAGTCAAAAATTCGTGCCACATTCACCACTGCAATCAGCATAGGTGACTGTCATTTCAGCACATTAAGAGGTGGCTTCATGGCTGAGCTGTGTGAAGCCTACAGGGACTACAGGGCTAAATTCGCTGCTGGTAGCACATGGTTAGTTGCCTGCCAGCTTTTTTTAGGAATACCTAATGATACATATAAAATCTAAGAAAGGAGCTCCCTACTTCATAGCAGACCCAGTGGGAGTGCCAAGTTCAGGAGCTGGAGCAGGTTGGTGACCTCCAAAGGTCTCTTCCAAGCTCCACCATGGATTCATGGGCACACTGGCAGTGCCAGACTTCTCTTTATGGTGTCCTGTGCTGCTGACAGCTCTCCTTCCAGTGCCTGTTTCCATGACATCAAGGCATCATCTCAGGCTGAATCAAGTCCAATATCTCTTCTAGCAATCCACGTTCTCACCTCCAAACAGAAGGTTTGAACAGAGGAAATACTCCTTAATTTTTCCCTAGAAGGGATTCAACTGGAAGAGATTGTTAAATGGTTTAATAAAAGAGCAGGATTTCCCTGGGGTTTTGAGGGAAGCAATTTTTGGCAATAGTGGCCATGCTTGATAATATTAGTTTGGCTAGGTTCCTATTATTTCAAGTCAGCATTTGGATTTTATTGTTGATTTTTCAGTCATATGTAGCTTTTTTTTTTTTCGTTCAGGCTTTCCCATGTTAAACGATCCCATAATGATCTTTATTTTTCTTGAATGTAAAGTTTTTTAGTGGGTGTCAGATTGTCAGTACTGCAAAGTAAATTCTTCTATCTCCAGAAGGGAGCTACCAGAGATCGAATTTCTTCTAAGTTTCCTCAAACAGATGTGTCTCAAAGGTGACCTGAGGGAGCAGGGAATAAAGCAGCTCATTTTCCATGCTCATTCAAGCCCCTGCCCTTTCCACTGGTGCTGCCACCAGACTCCCAATTACAGTAGCACCAATTGTTCTGTGGTTTGTGTGATGTGGACACTGACTCGTTTGTGGATGTAGAGTGCAGGGTACCCAGAAGCCATCACACAGCGGTGATTTTTGCTAAGCCTGAACCTGAGCTGGATTCTGACCAGCAGCTCTGAAGTGAAAGACTCCTTTCTGTACTCTGTTTCCAGCCCTCAGATGCAGTACCCTGTATTCCTGATTGTCATGGCTCTAAAGTAAAACTCAGAGTGATTAAAAGGAACCAATGATCAAGAAATCAAAGCATAAAGCAGGACATTTCCAAAAAGCATTATCATTGCAAACAAGCAGCTCAGCATCAGACACACAGGTGAGACTGGTAAATCCTGCTGGATTTAGAGATGTTTTAGAACTGCAAACTGATGCAGGAACTGCTGTAACTCCCTGACAGAATGCACACGTGCAACACTCACTTGCACAGAGGTGTGATTTGAAGGCTGTGGTTACAGAACTGAAGAATTCAATGCCCAGCTTCCCAATTTCACATTAAAAATCGACTTCAAAAATGAGCAGTGTCCCATCTCTGTTTTCCTTAATGTAGTTTTGTTTGTTAATATTAAGAACAAGTGAAGGAATTGTTTAGAGAAAACTAATGGCCATCTCCACAGCTTTTCTCTGAGACATACACTAAGTAAAGCTAGGTCAATTTATGAGACTGTAAGCCTCCTTCTAAAACACAGGTCATATATCATAACTCTTAAGAGTTTAGTCTTGAGCTTTGCGTATTTTTCACATGATCTGAAAATAAAAGTGGAAAGGAGAGATCACTGTTATTTGGTGGTGCTATTTGTGCTACAGGAAACAAGGCAGGAGTGGCTCAAAGACAATCATTAAAAGCTATAAGAGGGATGGGGAACAGAGTGCAGACTGTAAAGATTCTGGACACTGTAAGCAAAGAACCCATCTTCTATTTGATTTGTCTGCTGAGGCAAGACATGAATTATGCACTAGATCACTGCATATATGCAAAATAGATAAATTAAATTTAAATATACTATTTCAAATAGAAGTAAAACAGGAAAGAAATATTTTTTACTTAGAAATGGAACGTAAAATAAAAATGAAAGGAAATATCTATCTCTACTATCAACTCCTTCTTTGGTAGAAGTGACTCATGACACCCTGAACGCTGGCAGATCAATCAAAAATGGTAATTTTTGAAATTGCAGCAATACTTGAAGGTGCTATTAGAGTTGTGAGTCCATAAAGTCCCAATCCTCCCAGTAAGCTTAGGTATTCCTTGACTATGGCAGCAAAGATTCTTATCTGTCTCATAACTGCTGCCCAGGCTGCTATGCAGAACATACCCAGCAAGGAATCTGTGGGTTTCAGATTGGGTGTTGGTGGGGGCTGAGCCCCAGGCTGGGGCAGTGGCCCAGGTGTCCCCAGGTGCAGTGAGCACAGCAAAGCTGCTCTCAGGGCACTGGGGTTATCTCCTAACAAGGCCACATTCTCCTCAGGCAACGGCCCACAAGACATAGTTCTGTTCTGTCCATCTCACACAGCCCTGGTTTATTTTTAACCCCCAAGCCAAATGTGGACTCGCTGTGGAGTACCCCAGGCCATGCACACAAGCCAAGCTCAAGGTTAGTCAGAATGTTTTGTGTTCACCTTTCTCAGCTTCCAAGTTATCGGCTCCTCTGAGAAACAGAGCTGTTCCTTGTTCTCATTCATTAAGCACACATACATAGAAACTCTAAAGAAGTGTTACATGATGTTTTTAAAATAAACACTAATGCTTTTTTTGTATGTATTTTGGCTGAAAGTTATATTCTGTCTTCTCCTACTCCCACCTCCAGTTTCTGTGGGGAACTGATACCACCCATGTAATGTTGTTCACCTCACAGCCGAGCCAGCCTGGTTTCCAACAATATTTGACAGACATTAGGGAAACCACAAATCTTAATCTGAGTGGTTGCTGGACCATAGGGAGCCATGATTCAAGCTATGTTCTCCAACAAATGGTGGCTTAAATTCAGTGCTGGGAAGGCATTGTTTTGCTACAGCAGCCATGTGATGGGGTTTCCACCACATCTCACGTTTTTTGATCCACTGTGACTTAGCCCTGTTCACAGTTAGTAAAAATGCATCCTCCATGTGAGAATGTGGCTCTCTAACACACAGCCAACCCTGACCAGGAGGAATGGCTTACAGCTAACTTCTCCTTAAGTTTCAAAGCCTACAATAATAAAAGCAATGAAAAGGAAGCAGGGAAAGATGTAGTAACGTACAAATCTTCTACTTCATTACCTTCCCACTGAGTGCTTCTGGAGCAGGCTAACACAAAGGGGGAAAAAATGGCCATAACCCCAGGCCTTTAAAAGTAATTGAACACCCACACCCATTTAGACTTCCCACTGCATTACTGAGTTGCAATCAAGTCATCTTGCTGCTGAGACTTAATTGTTAATAACATAGCTAATGACCTGCAGCAAACACCAGATCTGGCATTAATTGCTGTACTTTTAATGGGAATCTAAGTGCCCAGGTAGCACAGTCTCATCTTGTATTTCAGAAATTTGAGTGGGGAACTGTCCATTATAACTAATGTTGACTTGGACCAAAGCATTTATTTATTTAAGAACTTTATTGCTCACAGTTAAGTATGTGATTAGTGAAGACCAAATATAACTCACTAATCAGGGACTGAAAGACTTCTGAAGGAAATTGATTCTGCTCGTGAGGAAATGTGCTTTTTATTAGAGATGATTTGTTAGAATGCAAAGAGGTAGTAAAAAAAATAAATGTATATAAACAACAAAAGAAACCTGCAATATATGTCTGAGACAGAGGCAATAAATAATTAGAGACCTGTGACCTATTATGTAAGGATCCCACTGAGGAGGTATTTCAAGGATTTAGCAGTACACAACAAAGTGACTCTTACTCAGCTTCAGGGAGAGGCACACAGTATACAGCTGTACTGAGGACAAATATTATCATCTACCTAATTCTACCTCACAGCCTCAGGATCCTGTCTGTATGTTTTTATTCAGTATATTGAGATCCTGGACACAGCTTGTTTTCATCCTCCTCCCAGCTTATCCGTACCCACAGTAAGTTCAATAACCCTCTATCTCTGCTCCTGAGGCTGTCACTCCTTGGTCTTCACACAGTACCAAATGCAGTATTAACACTCCATACAGCTCTGGTGCCAGTGCAGTTTAGGGAGATACAGCTGTCTCTGCTGTTTATCATTTCGGTCTGATCATTTTAGATACTCTAATTTTGCGCTGAGGAATATCTGGGCATCACCGACTTCTCCTACTGTGTGTTCTCACACTTCTGCTACATGTCCAAAATTGAATAATGTCTTCCAAGACATAATCCAGAAACTGAATGTTTGTTTTGATGGAATGAGTATATTTAATGCCAGCATTAAATACTCATACTTATTTAGTCCAACCTCCTGTACTTAAGCAGCCCCTAGCATTTTGCTTCGTAACCTCCAAAAGCATCTCTGTCCCAGAAGGGATTGTCTAGGTGTTATCCTGAGCTGATCCCTTAGTCTTTTCCATCAGTTTAACTTTTAGAGTTCAAATTGGTGTGATCCTTTTTAACGGCTAAATTTTGTAAAGGTGGAATAATTTCGCTTCCAAATGCAATGCATACCTGATCCTTTCAGGAATAAGCAGGTGCCTCTTTTTAGATTTCTCGTATTATTTTCTTGGGCCTGAGGTTACACACAAGAAAGCAGGAATGATTGCAGCTCAGCAGCTCCCTTGGGCTGGCTGCCTCTATTAACTCCTGTGAATTCACCTCAGTTCAAAAGACAGCAATCTTTCACTGGTCCCTTCGGTGTGAGAGGAACTGCAGCAGGCAGATCCTCCTTTGATGCTAAGCACCAAGGGGACCACTCTTCACCCAGCAAACTCATCACCCTCATTAACATCACAGCAACTGGTTTCCCACTATTTACCTACAAGTTAAAGCAAAGGGAACTGCTTTTAGGAAGAACAAGACAGTACATTTGGAAAGGTCTTTAAAGGCAAATGGCAGCTTGTTTCCTTTATCTCTGCTATCAGACCTTATCAAAAGAGACCAGTTGCACTTTCTGTGAACCACTGTGCTATCTCTGGGGTTTGAAAATAAACGGAAAGCAGGTTAAAAAACGAGACTTGGCAATAAAATTGTAGGTCTAGATTCTTTGCTCCCTCTCCACAGTAAACACAATCTTTTCTTTAGGAACTCTTCCAAGGGAGCTTTATGTGATCTCACGTAGCAACAAATTAATTTTCCCTTCTCTTTTCAGTTTCTTTCAAAAATTCCATATTTAGTTTTTCTTCCACACAGAATCCACAAGCTCCTTCTCTTCCACAGGCTTCCCTCAGGACTTCCTCTGAGTCTGCAGAATGGGGCTGTGGAACAAGATCTCACTGCAGTAAACGCCTATTCCCTTAACACACATTGTGTTCCCCTCAACACGTGTGCCAAGTGACCACCACACATTCCTCTTCCTGTCAGCACTGCAGAGCCAGCTCTGCTCCCAGGCACTATGGTTTTGCTCTGCCTCATGCATCAGCCATGGACTTGCTTGCTTTTGGATCACCAAGAGCTTTGCCCAAGGGGCAGGAAGATTTATGCTTTTGGATGGGAACTGAGGGATCTGGCAATTTCAGCCAGGCAAAAATTGGCAGCCAACTTTGGGGTCTTTGGGGGTTTCTTTGACAGTAGGTGATGGGATTTGGACCGAGGCTTTTTTACATTTCTCTAATGAAAAACATCATCATTATCACCACCATTATTATTACATTATTACATTATTACATATATTACATTATTATTTCCCTGCTGTTGGACAAAACAAAGGATTTCTGATATGTTCCCCTGCAGCAGCATGGAAGACCCCACCATCTGCTGTTTTTGGGGGCAGCACCAAACTTAAAAACAGAATAACGGTAGAGGATTGCTTGATAAATTCAATTTGGCAGATAATAATTTCTTCTAATATTTTAAACATGGTTGAGCAAAACTATTTGCTAAATCTCAGTCCTGCAAGTAGAGCTGGGGAGCAGCAGTGTCAGCTTTCCCCCTTGTGACTGCTGAGGAGGAAAAGGTGCCTGGTCTCAAGTGCCAAGCCAAGTTTCCCTTGTCTGATTCTTCAGCTAAGCTCAATTCTGAAGTTGGTCAGCTCTCCTAGTAGAGAGAAGAATGAGAAAAACAATGCTGGTCACCAGAGACATCTCTGCAGATATTTTCAAATAGAGAAGTTAAAAAAAGAAATGGATTTCTTTTCTGCAGGTAAGAAAGTTTGGCTGGTCTCTTATGGAACATGGAAAAAGCCTACTAATAATTAGACACAAAGGTATAAAATTAGTAAGTCTGCCCAAGGTCATAGGCACAAAGTGAGCCTAGGGAGGTGTTCTATAAAGGCATTTGGAAGGGAAGTTTTCAGATTGGTCCTGGTTTTCTCTGTTGAGCACATCACACTTAACCTCACCATAAGCTCATGGCAGTTCTCTCATCCTGCTTTTTCTCCTTACTGCTATCTTTGTGAATAACAATTTATAAAAGGATTTCCAAATGATTTTTAAAACATATAAAAATGTACTATAGGGACCTGAACCTGAGTAAAGCACCATTATCTTCTAACAACCAAAGCCAATAGTATAAAAAATGCCTAAGTACACTTAACAGTATTATTCATTTTTACAACCTATTACTTTTAAAATCAATGGGAAATGAGTTAAGCTAAGCATTTTGTCAGATCACAGGAGCTACAAAATCTACTCATGATTGCACCACCATCCTCAACACATCTCTGACACTGAATTTATTTATTTTATAGCTTCCTCACATTACATACAGATTGACATAAGATTTTGAAACAGAAGTATTTATGGTATGAAAATAAAGATCCTCTTCAGCCAACTTGTATTTCTCTATATAAGAATCGGACAAAACCACTTTAGAGCAACACAAGGTCCTCCAGGCTTTGAGGGCTGAGTCTGCTGTGACACGAAGCGAAAGAGATACTGTGACCAAAAGGGCAAAAGCCTAATTTTCTATGTGAAGAACATCTTGAAATTGGAGACAGAAGTTGTGTCAATGCTTAGACCTCCCAGACATTACCCTTGCTCTTGAGCCTCTGCTTATCTGTCCCAGCTCTTCCCCATCCCTCTCCATTACTTGAGGGCTTTGTTGTGCTCAGGTTCCTTTGTTAATCTCAGGAACCCAGCAGGAGGCAATTGGCTTTGGCTCCTATTACATTTATCCTCTTACCATTGTTTTGCTAGGACAATCTAAAATGCAATTAAAGTCAATAATTCTCCAATGTTTTTTTAAGAAAAGAAATACTTTTATCAAAACATTGCCAAGATTTTATAAGCAAATATATAATTTTCCAGTATCAATCATTTCCCAAGGCAAAGGCAAGCTGAGTTATCTACTGCTATTATAGGAATAAACTGTGGTATTACGTCAAGAGCTTGGGGTAGGAGAAACCATATATCAAGAGAAGTGCATTAAAAGAAACTTCAGGCAGGTTTATTTGTTTTCCTACAAGCATAAATATGTTTCTTCATCTGCATTCTGCTCAAGCCACTACTTACACAGCAACTCTGTAGGAGCAGCTTAACAGCCTGAGGGGAACATAATAAAGGATTTACCATTTCTGTATCAAGGAAGAGATGTTCCCTCTATCCTGCAATACATGTGATTTTTAGCCATATTTTTGAAAAGAGGAAACTGTTCACTTTGCTAAGGTGTTGTCTCCATCACCCTTTAGCAGGAGCTGCCAGTGAGACTCCTTGAAGGAAAAAGGGACTGGTCTGGGTCAAAGCATGCCTGATGTTATTTGACAGTGCTGAAAAGCAAGTACAACAACACAGTTTCAGTTTTCAGCTGAGAACGCAAATGCAGCACTTCCCTTCACCTCCCATGGACCTGTGCATTCCCAGCTTACTTCAAGCTCTTGCTGAAGTCAAGGGACCAGTGATTATACACAAGCATTGCTGTTCTCTGGCTCTGCCTCAGAGGCTTGCTTAAAACCCCTGCCCAGAAAGGCTGTCCTCCTCAGAGTCCCAGCAGGCACCCTCTGAAAACACCAACACTATGATTTGCAAATATGCATCAAAAATCCTCCACCCAGCAAAACCCCAGAAGACACTCCTCCAGTCCACTGACTCAATATTTGGGTTTAGATTTTGGTATTATTTCACCTGTCCTTACTAAGGCCTCATCTCCAAGTTAGCAAAATAAAGAGTAGCAGTTCATAACACGGCTAATGGAAGAAAGTCACACTTCTTGGTTTCGACAGGTTAGGCTTTTATTCTCATCAGAAGAAAATAAACACACCAGGGCACTTTTAAAAGGCCCAGAAATGTAGATGCAAGCATAGAAAAATGGAATTTTTAATGTTTGGGATAGGGTTGTCATTTTTTTGCAATTCTGTTTAGTACTCAGGGCAAAGGCTATCTGACCATAATCAGTGTAACTAAATGCTTGAGAGTAGTAACATGGCATTAATGTGCAGTAGTGGAGAATTGATATACACATATACTCTTTTTCTGATTCTCTTTAAAAACAATTCCTATTGAATTACAGCTTTCAGCACGATTTGTCAACAGATTATTGTTTGTGGAAGAATGCTACCTTCCTGCTCAAACTATTCCAAGGCTGACTCATATCCTGGTAATTCATTAATACAGAACATGATTCCAGTCCAGTAAAGTAATTTCTGCACTATACAAGTCATAAATCCTACAACATCAACTGAAAAATATATCTCAAATTCTCTTTCTAAACACTAATGGAACATTTTGCTTGGCTTCCCACACACATCATCAACAGGAGGGGGCCAGACAGAGCTGTAAAAAGCAATTTGATAGCAGTATACTTTATAGAGTTTAACAGTATAAGAACTACCATACTGAATGGGACCTGAGGTCAAACTAATCTACTATCTAACTTCCAACAGTAGCCTGTGTCAGGAGCTTCATGGGAAAACAGAAGTGGAATAATCTGTCCCATCTGCCCTCTCCACATTAGGCCTCATTCTATTAGAAAGTGATTTAAAGCCTAGATTGTGAGGTTTAATATGCCTTCCAAGAAGCAGCAACCAAAGAACATTCCCCTTTAACTTATGAAAACACTGCTGTAGAGGGGAGAACCGGAGGTGGAGGGATGTGTTTGTTTTCATGTTTCAGCAGACTTAATTGCTACAACCAACACTGCAGATACTATCACTTGGCAAACAAACTTGTACTGGCTAGAGCTGCTTTTACTTCATACCTGGGGCATTTATTGTTTCTGGGTATGATCTTGCAACCCTTTTTTCTCACAGAGGCAGACTGTACCAATATTCACAGTCTCACTGACACCCAGTGTAACAGAAAGGATTTGAGAAGTATTCCTTTCATTGACAGTGTAACATGTTGCTTACCCAGAGGAGTAGTTTTTAATCTTGATGCGAGAAGCAATATGGTGCTTGTCATAAGAGAGATATTTTTGTAAGGCTCAGTGGTGCAGAATGCCATAGAGAAAATCTGCATAGGGAGTGAGCATCTTCAGTGACAGGGAAATCATCCTGAGTTTTCTTTCTCTGAGCTAATCTGATTTCCACAATCAGCTCCCTCCAGAGCATCACTGCCTGGTCCAGAGCTACACTGCCCTGGCAGCTGAACCAGCACTGCTGTTTATATATGAAGAGTTCACACAATTAAAACACACTTGGGCCAGACTCAGCTGGACTGGATGAAAATCAGCCTGTAACAAGCCAATTTATTTTATATGTTAGGGCATGTCTGTCTCATGTGGATGGGTGTATGAGTGCATCAAGGCAAAATCATGTGTATCACAGAAATGAATGTTGATTTGGGAATGGCCTGAGTCTCCTCATCCCTCCCTCTCATTGATCACCTCTGCACTGGCACTGACTCACCCTGTTCCAGTGGTACAAGATAACAAGGACCAGCGGGTTCCTTTCGTGTGACAGCACTGCAACTTGGCTCAGTACAGTAGCCTTCTCTTTGATACAAGTGAGAGCAAAATGAAGCCCTGAATATTTTCTCTGACTGCTGAAGACCTCACACTTAGAGCAAATGCACATGCAATCTCCTCAAAAAGTCAATGAGGGGACAGACATGTAAGCCTGCTTGCTCCTCACTGCAGACAGCAAACACCTCTGTGGGATCCCCACTGCCACCTCCCTCCCCAGGACACAGGCAGCAGCAGCAGCAGCATGGCTTCCTAATGCTCTCCACCCATTTCAGTCCTGACCATGAGGGTGACAAACTCTGAGTGAGAGGGTTCAGCTGAAAATGTATTTTAAATATTTTTACGACAAAACCCCACCCCAGGCAGTAAAATTTCTGCTGGTGCCCTCTTTATGCCACCTCATCTGGCTGTAAAGCTCTGTTATTGCCACTTCAGAAAGAAGAGGAAGGCTATGTTTATTGAACATTTGCTTTTCTATGTATTTAATGAGGGAAGAAAAGGAAAGAGAGGGGGTAGACCAACAATGAAACTTTCCACCCCTTTTCACTGGAAAGTTGGCCAAACCATGTTGATCCATTGAATCTGAGGAGCCAGATGCTCCAGCCCTGACTTCTATGCTCTGATGTGTTTTGTTATCTCAGATGAGTGATAGTGTCCTGTATAAATTGATGCAAGGGATGTATCCTAATCCTGGGACCTTCATCAGGTTATGTGATTGGGACAAGGCCTGTTGGTTGGGTTATATGATCAAATGTGAGTGACAGGTCGCTGTCATGTAACCCAAGGGTGCAAACCTCTTTGGATATTTTTTATTTTTTAATTTGGTTTCTCTGTGTCAAAGATGGCTGGAGATTCATTGCAAAGATGCCTGGAGATTCAGTGCTGCTGGTGTGGATGCACTGATTTATTTGGGATTAAACTGGTCCTGTACATCCACATTTATCATCAGTAGTTCCATATAGAAGAGTATAATGAGATCTTTGTTGCTAATCTTTATGGGCTTCTTTAGGCCAAAAATAATTCCCACAAACACTTTCTATCTGTCCTTCCCTGTATGATCAATCCCTCATTTCATACCCATTTTCAAAATGGAGATACTCTGCTGGGAGATCCAAATCTTACCCTGGGAAGGCAAATAGAGTATATTTCGTAAAGTCAAAATATGAACATTATGAGAGGTGATTACCTACCCAATTAATAGGGCAATGTTTCAAGACCAGGCCTGCAGGATAGCTACAGTGTTTTTCAAGGTGCTATTTTTCTTTCTCTGACTCTGGAATGAAAGAAGGCTTCTCCTGACACTAGGCATTGGAAGCCCTATGTAAAGCACCCCTCAAGTAACAGATATGTAGAGATATAAAACAAAAACCAACCCAAAAAAACAGGAAACAACCCAGAGCTGGACAAGGTTTGAGGTGTAATGCAGGACAGCACTGCAAAATGCTGCCAGAGTTACTAAAGGAACTGCTTCAATATCTGCTCTAACAGCATCACTGCTCTATCCATTGCTTCCAGTAGCTCCACTCCATGAGCATCAAGTCTTGAAGAACACTTGTCTGCAAGTGGGGCTGAGAAGAGAGGAAGGGGGGTGCAGTGGGGCATAAGAAGCACACTTGTTTGTTTTAAATGAAAGACAAGTACAAATATCAAATATGATGGTGTAAATGCTCATGTCCTGTAGTGAGAGAGAAAATCAAATCAGCTGTACTGGTAAATCTCTCTACTGGAGATCTTTGTAGCTATCTAAATCTAGCAAAAATTGCCCATTGAAAATCACTAGAGGGAAAATTCAATTATTCAAGAAGCAATGGGGCAAATTCTGTTTGGTATTTCCTGTTGTAGAAACATGCATCACTGAACCTCCTTTGGAGAGAGACCAGCACTACCAACAGCAGACTGTGAGACCCTGTGTTCCAGTGCCTGGCTACAAAAGGGTCAACTGCGTTTGTTTAAAAGAATAACCAACAGTCAAACAGGCAATACTTCAAAGCAAATGAAAAATGCTGTCACTTATGGCTGTAAAGAAGGCCCAAAAAAGCCAGATGGCCCATGCAGGTATTCCACATGCCCTGGAGGTACTGTTCCCTGGTGGACAGTCATCTCCTTTTATTACAGTGCCTGTATCAATTCAAAAGGTTGGTGAGAAGGCAACCCGAGCAGACTTTATCATGTCTGCGATATCACCAAACCCCACTTAAAGCCTACTCTGCAGGCTGTAAGTGCACCAGAATGATGCAAATGCTTTGAGCTTTTGCCCCCTGCAAAAGTTTAAATTCCTCAGTGCAGGAGGTTTTTTCTCTATTTTGAACTGAGGTGGCGAGCGGCAGAGAGTGAGTGTGGATTTAGCAGCCCAAAATATTACATGTTGATTGCTGGATACGATCACTGAAAGCAAAGTTTTTTTTCTCCTCAAGGTAACGCCTTTCTATCTCTGCCACTCCCTGGAGAGATTTGTAACAAATGTGTGTGGCTGTCTCTCACTGTCTTGCTTTGCAAAAAGCAATTCCTAGAGCAGGAAGACAAAATTATTTACGACAGAATTTCACACATTTTTCTGGGTGCTTAATGAAGCTTGAACTTGAGCGCAGCAGAGAGACTGCTTATTGTTGATTTTTTTTCGAGATCACTGCACAACAAACAGAAACTGAATAAGCAATTAAGTTAACTGGCTCTAAAACTCATACTGGCTGAGGATTAAGGTAATTATGTCTGAGCTTACACACATTCATTGCAGCTTTATTTCACTGCACCAAGTCTTGCCTGCTTGCTTGTTGCTGATGTCATTCTAGAACTGATCTGAGTTGTTGTCCTTCTATTAATTACCAAAAAGGTTACAAACACAAGCTCTCCTCGCTATAAATATAGCTATGTTATTTTTACTACATGTTCAAAGGAGATGCAGACCTCTTTTGCTAGGTTTATACAAACAGATCCAACTGCTTCTTCCTGCACCAAAGAATTTACAATACTTTAGACTTATGGGATCAATTAAAGTAATACACAATAGATGGGTTTGGTATTGTCATACAGTGATTTCCCTGTCAAAGGGGGGGAAAAAAAAAATCTATTTTTAAGTCTGCGTGAAAAAAGAGACTCTGGGAAAACAGTATCAGTCTCCACAATATTACTGGCAGGGCAGTATGGATTCTTCACCTTCTGGGTTACAAATAAGTTTCCTTTTAAATGGCTGGAATGCAGGGGAGGGGAAAGGAAGGGAACCCCCCACATTCTCCTTGTCTAACAAGGAGCCACAGCGTGAGAACCACTCCCTAGCAGAAGTAATCTGTGATTGACAATGGTTTTCTTTGCAGCCAGGGCTAAAAATGGTTTAGCTGTAAACAGACAAATGCAGAACATTTTAGGGCCCTTTCCAAAGGCTAGGGCTGCTTATACAAGCACTTAAAATGCAGGGTGGCACCGAGAGAGCACCAAGCTTCAGAGTTCCTGAAAAATCAAGGAATTATTGTATCAGGATATGAGAACAAACACCAGAGAAAAAGAATACCTTGTAAAGGGGCAAGTTAGGAGGGGCAGATTCACAAAAATCATAGGTTTATTCTCTGGGCAGATCAAGCATTTATATGTGTGGTCTTAGGCAAGCTGCTATATTTGGCTTCACCCTTCCTGACTAAAAAATGGAAGAGAAATACTTTCCTCTTCACAGAGAGCATGAATGTGGGGAGGGCACTTGGTGCGCCTGGGGCGGGAGCTCTGCAAACAACCAGAACAAAGTCTGCGACTGATACAATTTCCCTGTAATCTCAAAGTCAGCTCTGAGGTCTACAATAAAATGAAGGAAATTAGGTGAGGTGGGACAACTTCAGAATTTCACTGGGAGTACGAAGGAATTTTATATTGAAATATGCAGAATTGCCTTGTGCTGATATTAATGATGAACGTGTTTGGAGATGATTGCTCTATACACTGGGGAGGCCACCTGAACTAAACAGGACCCAGTCCCAAACAATGCAGATTTCTAAGGTCCTAAATGAATGTTTTGCAAACATGTTGACTGGTAACTGAAAGAAATCTTTATTTTAAAAAATGAAAACCAGAAGAGAAGGGCCATGCTGACAGAAAGATCATAAATCATGGAAACCCTATTATGAATCAAAACAACAGATGTAAGATGAACAACAGCATCTTTTATAAACAGAAATTAGACTGTTCTGTTTCACTCGTTGGAAAGGCTAATATGCCTAAAATAAATTTCCCTGAATCCCTCATTAATGTTTTACGGTCAGTGTTGACCGGCTGTTGCAAAAAACAAAATGTGGATGATTTATATCCCAGAAGAGTCACTAACCCCAAACCACATTTTCCTGACAGACCCAATATTAGTAACTATAACCACTTCCCCTGACTATATTCTTCTTGCAGCAGAAGAAGCAGAGTGCAGGTGATTCATACATTAGTGATTTCTGGCTCTGTATTCACTTTCCTCCTCTCTTTATTAGCAGGCTTATTGACTGCTTGAGTCACCAATTCTCACCTTAAGTACCAGACAGGAATTAAATTACCACAGTGATCTCTCCACAAAGCAGGCATCACACCATGTTTGCTGGGCCCAAATACCTCAGACTTCAAACAGGAAAGGACTTTGTCCTCCCCATTTCATGGTATGAAGAATCACAGTTTCTGGGATAGAGGAACTTATCCAGCCCAAAAACTCTCTGGGCTTGCACTAATCTATCTGTCACAGCAATAGATAAATCACAGGTTATCATGTAGAGGCCAGACTGAGTGCCTGCCCTTCCTCACTGGCAATGGGAAAAGCAGGATGGCCAGATCATGGTTATACTTCCATGTGTGATCACATGAGGGGGAGAAGATCAGCTACTGCTTTAGTCCTTGCATGGTGAGTATTGCTACTGGTGACTCTCTCCTTCTGCAGCTCTGGCACACGAGGAAACACTCACTTGAACAGCAGTTACTGAGCTGCTTCTAGATTCTCGCTATCATCACAGGAACCTGATTATTTACAGGGAGCTTTTAAAGCCTACTATTAACCCTCTGCATAATGAACAAATAAATTCTGCACCAGCTCTTGCCTAACTTTTCCCGAGTTTGTCCCTGGTGCAATAACATTGAGTTCAGTGGTGAAACCTCTGACTGATACCACACTGAGAGCATGTCATGACACATGAAATTCGTGAACAAAGTCTTCCCAACCATCTCTAAATACATCATGAAGGTAATGTTTCTTTTTAATGTTCTGTCCCTGTTTTTAGCAGGTAAATCAAAACCTTCCCCATGTCTGACATGATCCTAACGTGTTGTTTCTGCCGAATCAAGTGGCACTAGCTGTGCTAATCTCAGCTCTTTCCATCCTGTCTGGCTTGAAACCAACCTTTTACTAACTCCTTTGTGCCTAATCACACAGTCAGGGTGGAGGTGGTTTCTCAAATGATGGGTGGAAGTACCAATAAGAAGCAATGGAAAAATTTTGAACACATCTTCAGATCGTGGTTTCTCTTTTGTGGATAAACAAAGAAACTCTAAAATACTAATGCTGTTTTGGACTTCATAACTTTTACTTATTCAAAACCCATGAAAATAATAATGTATTAATAAAACAGCAATTTCTGTATAAAATTTTCATTGAATACATAATCCTTCCCTTTCTCTCTCTATTGATGCGTGCTCGTCTTTCTAGCCTGTTCTATGAGCTTTTTAAAATATAAAGCTACAGAGTTTAAATGTCATTTCTCCAAAGGTACATGGTCAGTACTTTGAAATGGTTATGCATTTAGTTAGTCAGAGACTACATAAGAACAGATGACTTAGATAACAAATCATGACAACGCACAGCAAACGATATAAAGCATGGATAATTTGAATTCCCACAAAATGGCACCATTATCCCTTCATAAACAGTTTCTCTCAGACAAGGGTGAGCTCACAAATTAAACATTTATTTTTAGTTTAAATCTTGCAAATGCTATATTATAGTCAGTTACTCTAAATAACTCTGGTCTAAATATGAAAAGCCTCTGTCCTATTCAGATCATAGCAAAAGAAAGGATTTGAATGTAAGACTCTTCGCCTGAGGCTATTCCACAATGCCAATTGGATTTTTACACTTCAACAGGACACTGGCATTCCTACTACTAAAAACATTGAAATGAGACATTTTCAATAATCTTCTAATCCTCAGAAGATAGAACCTCAGAAAACAGAAATCTCACAGGTATTTTCTAACCTTACTTCCAATGACAGTACAATTAAAACTGAAGTACAAATGACTTAAGTATAAAAACAACAACAAAAAAATCCACTGGAAATAACATTCTCATTATATGGAGAGTAAGGTTAATGAGGTATTACCTTGGCAGGTCCTTTCATCTGTGAGCAGTTTATAGCCTTTCTGGCAGCTGCACTCAAAGCTCCCAACTGTGTTTCTGCAGAAATGGTCACAGCCACCATTGTTTACCAAACACTCATCAATATCTGCAAAGAATGAACAGCAAACATTTAGTTCATGACAGAAATTCAGTCGTTCAGGGCAGAAATACAGGAATATACTCAGATCCCCATGGAGGCTGTCCCGGTTAGGAGATGTCAGATGTGTCCCTTCCCAGACCTATCTCACAAGGCTTACAAGGAGAGCTATGGGCTGAGCTGTTCAGGACACAGGTATTTCTCTCAGAACTGGAACCAAGAGGTGACCCAAGCTGAGGTGCTTTGGTGTTAGGGAACATTCAGGGAAGCTTCTCTGTAGATGGAGTGCTCTGCTTGACAGCAAACTTCAACCTGTGATGGACGTGAATCCTTTTACCTTGTATAGAAACTATCAAAACATAAGAACACACGAAAAATTGCAATAATAACAAACATGAAGACACTTGAATTCTGAAGAAATCCTTCTGTTACCCTTACACAAACAAATACAAGGATAAATTTTTTCAGAAGGAGCATTATATGCTATTTTGCTCATTATTCAGTGACACAGTGTCACCTATTTTCATGTGTCAAACCTTTTTCACTTGGTGTAGCAGAAAAGGAACCAACTGTGAATGCACCTGAAATGTTGCTTCTTCAGTTATTTTGAAGGCAAAGCATCTATTGCCTTTATCTGAAAGCCATACAGACATATATATACATATGACTGTATATATATATAGTCATAGGATCTATATAGAAGGACAGGATCAAGGGCTCTTACTTCAAATAATGATTATAAAGTGGACTGATGAACTTGATAAGACCTCTGTTCTGAATTTCATACTGATGATTCTACTTCCTGCCCCTCTTAACTTCTCCCCAAGGTCTTGAAGAACTGGAATGACCAATCCCTTTTCCAATGCATAAAAGGTTGTGCAGTAAGTATATACCAGGCCATAAAACCTCGTTTGAAATACAGGGTATCCTTCCATCCTTCTTCAATAATAAAATCATGGATGCATATTTATTTGAAAAAGGAATAAAAAGTATTTTCTTTTTTTTTTCAGGACAAGAGCAGTGCCAAAAAACAGCTCTTTTTATGAATGCATACAGTGAAGAAGCAATATGACATTAAGCCTTGGCTGCCCACTTCTGGATTTGAAAACACCTTTCAGGAAATAAAATGGAGAGTAATGTTTCCTTTTGAAAAGCATCTTGCTGTAAGAGCTTTGAAACTCTGAGGTAACAGGTTTGAGCAAATCTTGCAAAATGCAAATCTGGATGTCAAAAGGTCTAATATATGGAGATTGAAATTTACCAAAATCAGCAAGATGATGGTGAATGAAGTGCATATTTAAAAAATTATTTGAATGTAGGAGGATTCTTAGTGAAAGTCATTCATTAATTTTTGGAAACATACGATTCCAACATGGGAAAGTGGCATGGCACTTACCACATTTCTGCATGTAAAATATAAACAGCAGCAGGAGGAGTGAGGTGGTAAATCCAAAAATTCTAACAGCTGAGAGGCAAATTCAGCCA
>VZTN01022879.1:45086-71095 GCA_013400515.1 Erpornis zantholeuca | reverse complement strand
CTATTTACTGTCCCTTTATCACACTGCCACCTGTCACCAGCAGCTTCCTGGGTCGGGTCATCCTCCTTGCAGCACCAAAGGGTGGGCACCTTTCCAGTCCCTGTCAGGGGCTTTTCCACACAGAGCACAAAAAGCCTTTTCCAGGGCTGTACCAAAGCCAAGCCTAGCTTTGAGTTTTCCTTTGTTTTCTCCAGCAGAAGCGTCTGACACTTCCCGGCTAGCACAGTAGAAGATGCACCATCTGAATCCGGCTGTCTGGAGCCATGGCTGTGTGCTAAGCTGCTTGTGTTTTCAGACAATGTTAAAGAAAGACTATACACCTTTAGTAGACTATACACCAAAATATTTTTTTGGAATTAATATGTATTTTGTAGCACATTTTCAGGAGTTGAAAACTGCATGGAAAGTAGAAGGTACTGCAGCTGCCATGAGTAGTAGGTGCAAACCAAGATTTCCCAAGGGCAACCACAGGAACTCATGTCTGGGGATGTGAAGATGAGGAGGAGAACGTGGTCGTTCATGGCCAAGCAGAGACCACTGCCCCAGCAGCTCCCTCAGTTCAAAGCTGAATCTCAGGACAAAGGCTGCACACACAAGGCAGTGCATGAGGCAACCTGACCAAGGCACCATGACTGCGGCTGCTGCAAACTTCTCTGTATCATTGAGATCTCTGTGAATTTGGCAGCAAAAATACATAGACAGTCAAATAAAATAAACATAACTACAGAGACTCAGAGACAGCTCAGATTTAGGTATGTTAAACCAAGTCTTCTCAGGCTGCAACAAGGGAGAAGAAGCTGATCTCATCTTAGTTCCGCAGTACAGACGGGACAGTGATAGCTGAAACATGGTTTAAAACATGGCTGTGCATCTGCAGAGGTGGTTTCAAATAATTTTCCCTTTGGGTGAACAATTACAAGATGGATCTAATAATGTACTATAGTATCTTTAACAATCTGGTCACTGTATGTTCTGTGTTTTCGGGTGGTCCAGTTTCTTTGTAAAATGAGGTATTTAACCCTGATCGTAGACAGGGTCACACAAACAACAGATCATGGTTTTCATGTCGGTAGCATTACCACTATTTCATTACCACTAGAATTACCATTAGAATAAACCAAAAATAATCTCTCTATTTCTCTGCTGACACAAATATTACCTTATGCTGGACAGGCCATTTGAGAAAGCTTAAAATGAAAGAAAAAATCTAATTCTCCATGTAAACCACTGTCACTTGAATAAACTGCACAAACTCTAATGCTGATGGAAACCCAGAGGAGAATTCAAACTAGTTTTAAATATGTGCAACTCATTCCTTTTGTTCTGCCAAGTCATCATCAAAAGAGGAACACACAGACACAAAATGATTCATGCAGGAAATCCAGAATACTGCAGAATTCATCTCTCTGCTGTGACAAGCTCATCCTAGTTTCATGTATTTTATTTCCAATGCAAATAGCTTTCAAGACACTGCTTCCATATTTTATCCAGGTTACTTGGTACGTAGCACGAGTGACATACCTTGATACAGGCAAGATTTAGCAAATACAGCAGTGTTTCATGAATTACACATTTCTGTATTACAATCCTTCAGGCTGGAGATATCAGTGCTGCAGACACTGTTTATACAGGAGCCAAGTTTACATCAAAGAAGGAAAGAAGAAGATGAAGAAGAAAGAGATACAGTATTTCAGCTAGGTACTTCTTGGTACCTCACCAGTTTTTTCCCTGCCCTTCCTAATAATTTGTGTTGTTATTGTAGTCACTCTGACACTGATGGCCTGAAAGTTCCCATCACATTTTTAGAGGTTTTGAGCAGAATCCTGCAAAAAGAGAAGGGAGATCAGAGAGGTTTGTCATCAGCAACTAGGGTGCTGCAGGGCTTGCTGGGGTTACAGCAAGTCAGGGCTGCCCCCTACTTTCAAAAGCTGGTGTCTTGTTGTAAGGCAAGAAAAAAACCACAGGTAATGAAGAAAATATAACTGCACCGTAAAACTGGCATTTGCCAGCATCTGTGTCTCATTTTGAAATTCGATGCACTGTTATGGAGATATGAGTAAGCCTCAAGGCAGAGTCTTTCTGGGGGTGCTGTTGTGTGTGCTGAGGGATGGGGGAAGCACTTGCTTGCATGGGTAGAGCAAAGCTTGGTGCCAGCTCCCTGCTGCTGGCCTTCCCTCTCACCACTGGCAAAAAGGGAGCTGACAGAAGGGTAGGCAGGAAAGCATTATGATAAAGGACAAAGCAACATGAACTTCCATAGCTTTAACACAAGTTTGAAAATATTCTGCTCATTTCTCAATGTGGCAGCTTTTTGCAATTAAAATCTCATTTTTTTGTGAGGGTAATTTTACACTCAGTATTGGGGAGCAAAAGCATAAAAACATAACATGGATGCACCTGATTAAGATAAAAATTAAGCACAAGTTAACAGAAAACAGAAGGGATTTTAAGTAGCATTTTAATCCACTTCTACTCCATGACTACATCTTTTGAAGGGTTGGTTTGAAAGCGCAGAAGGAAAAAGGCACAATATTTTTTAAAAACAGCACAAAGGCTTTCAAAAGGTTTTCAGAGCCTTTTAATTCTACTTTGGTGTTCTGACAATCTTCCTCAATAAATACTTCCTAAGCATCAAAGATGTCATTGGTGCTCTCAGGAGCATCCTGTGGCACTTCTCCTTCCCACAACCACCATAGTGTTGGCCACATCTTTGGGCAGATTTCTCTGCCAAATCCTGTGGGTTTGCTCAGCAGGGGAGAGAGCTATGAGCAACAGGCTTGGCTTTTGTTTGTCTTAGCTTTTTGAGTCATCAGAACTCCCCATGGGTAATTTTTCCAGTAGGTTTTGGTCTCCCCACTCCTTCCACCCTTTGGTATCTGTCTGGACAATGCTCACTGCTACATGTACCTGCACTATCAACAATAAATTTGATTTAAAAACTTCCTAATAGTGCCAATACGGAAGTGCCTAACAGATTTTTTTTTTTTCCTAAAAAAACTTTTTTTCCCCCTTTTGGTCCTGCAGCAAGTTTTGCTGACTGTAGTCTATGTTAACAGTAGGACAAAAAAATGGTAGGAAAGGTCAGGGACTCCAAGAGATGGAAGAACACAACAGTGACTCTGCTATAAGACTTCTTTCTGCTTCAGGCAGCACAGTGATTGGACAAATGGGAAACTGAAGATAAGTTAAAGGAGAAAAGGAAGGAGATTACAAAAATAAAGGCTGTTTCTCTTTGGGGATGACCTCATATCTGACCAACTGAACTCTCACTTCCTTGTCCTTTGTCTACTGCTTGTTACCAATGTTGGCACACAGAAGCCAGGAAGGAAACAGAACAAAACACTTTTAAGGAGATAATGTTATTTGCAAATATCTGAGAATGCTAGTTGGAATCACCATTTTCCTTATTTGTTAAGAGGTTTTCAAAAATGTCTCCTTAGCCCAATCTGAAAATGAAGGAAATATCTGAGGAAGGTTGGTTTCTGTTGGTGGTTTAAAAGAAGCAATAGATGCTCATTGCAGAGCAGTCATTTAACTAGGACTGCCTCAACACAAATGAGATGCATTTCAGGCTCTGCCAAAACCAGGACTGGAGCCAGTGACTTAGGACAGTTTGCTCAGGACCAGTTCCTGCAGATTGCTTTGGCTATGGTGGTACCTGCATGGCTGCACCCATGCTGGCTACCCAAGCCTCTCTGCAGGTGTGAGCAGAGACAGAAGTGGGTTGTGGAAGGGGAGGGCTGAACTTCAGTAGCTGTGCACAACCCAAATGCACCAGCTGCTGGTGTAACAGTGGAGGAAGTTCTCTTCCACACAGGCGGTGGAGCCAGGAATCCTTCTCCCAGAGGTAGCAGTCTGTGTGTGCCAACCTCGCTGCTCTTACTGCTGCAGGGCTCTCTGCTTGCCCCAGAAATAATGAGTGCTCCCCTTGAAAATGAAAACCCCAAATATATTGTATTTCTGCATGTACTTGCAGGGGATTTATAGATAGTTTTAGCCTTTGGAGTTTGGAAGATGGAAAAAAAAATATAATGGGAATTAGTTTCTAGATAGCTCACACACAGCCTTGTTGAGCTCTTTGTTCTCATTATCAAGGGAAACTAAAATACCTTCAGATTGAAAGCTAAAGAATCTGGCCATGCCAAGCACATTATAGCGTGACCATAGACAGAGAGCAGTGCCTTGCCAGAGAGGTTTTCTTTGCTTTTTTGTGGACCCATGCCATTCCATAGAAGCCAAAGTCCCTGCTCCCCAGAATGCTGTGGTGCAAATGGCAAACGTGGAATTGCAGCTCCCCTAATTTTCAGGCAGCAGTATTAGCAGAGCTGGAAGATTGAAATGGCAAGCCAAGAGTGAAATTAGTGTATTGTGTTAGAGGAAAAGCATTCAGGCTGACTTTAAGTGCCATGCATAAATAAGACACCATTCTCTTTCTCCTGCTTAGCAATTCTATTTCTTTATACTCCATTTACGCTATATTAAGTATTTATAAGAGATCCCTTTAAATCCCCTTTGCAGCCAGCATGTGTACATCAAGATTCATGCCTATTTGGTGAGGCTGCATAGCCAGGGAAACACCCTGTGGGTAATTGCTGCTGTGAGGATTTTGACTGAACAGGTAAAATGTGTACAAGTGGCTTTACAAAAAAAAATGTTTTTGCATTTGCCCTCTCTTATGTACGCCCAACTCAAATTCATTTAGTGAAGAATGCTAGCATGTGCTCAAGAAATAGGTGTTAAGCTGGGGAGAACCAAGTGAATTTCATGTTTTGTAACTGGAAAATTACTTTTTGCCCACTTAACGAGTCAATGTATGTGCTGTGTCTGCGAGGCGCAGCGTGCAGTGTGGTACTGCACCCTGTTGGTCTGTGGCGTTATGAAAGCCCAATTGTATTCTCAGTACAATGTGAGGCAATTTCTTTTATATTAAACCTTTATTTCAGCCAATCTGGTTCCAAATGCAACATAAGGACAGGTGGGATAAAAAAAGAAACTCATCCTTGCAGAGAGAGTGTGACCTACAAAAGTGAGAAGAAAATGTTGTGTTAGAAAAGCAGCTGTGATTGAAGTGTTCTCACTCACTAGTCAGTGTGTGGAAGCAACAGAAAAAATAATCAGCAAGCAAGGAAAAGGAAAGCAGGTTTTCATGTTACTTATAGCGAAACAAGAAGAATGTTTGAAATCATTAGAACAGTGACTCAAAAGTGAGGCTCATGTGGTTCAGATGTCTACAAAAGATTGAGTTCAGGAGAACAACATTTTGGGAACTTGGTGCCAAAACTCAAATTGCAGAAAAGGTAATGAAGAATGTGCCTGATTCAGTCTTACTTCCTGAGTACATGGCTACTGAACTAATTTTCACTCAGAAAGATGACATCAAGGTGGCCTCCCAGCAGAGGAGGAAGACGAGGCATCCTGGAAGGGGTCCAAGGCAAAGGACACAAGTGCCAAGGGGCTGGCAGGCTGTAGGAGGCAGTGTGTATATGCAGTCAGAGCGCCATCATGAAGTAGACAGCAGGATTAGGGACATCCCATCTTACAAATCAAGCGAGGCAGAGAGGTTCAGAGGCAGATCCTTGGTTTGGACACTCCTCTGCAGAGAAGCCTTGCCTGTGCACCCTGCTGATCATTTGGTCATATGCTCCTGTGCCATTAGCAGTGTTTCATAGCTGATTCAGGAAACAGTGCGTACTCATTGGGTAGTCTTTGCCCAAGCAGCCTGCAAAAGTAACTCGCCTTGCTGAACCGCTGACTCAGTGTTCACACAAGAGTGTACCTTTGCATATGTCATTGGTCTTAACAGCTCTTTCTCCATCCATTCCTATGGGTTATCTGTGTTGCGCCACCACCTGCTTGGAGGGGACTGCATAGTGAATGCAGAGATCAGCCAGTGGTTGTTGTCCTTGCTTGCTCCCATGCTACCACCCATCCTCCCATGTACAGAGAGCTTCTGGTCCTGCCTGGCCTTTACTTTAATCAGTCTTGGTCTGAATGACTTGCCCTGAGGCTAAATGGGATAGAAATAGGCACCAAAGACAAGCAGCTGGTTACAGTCACTTCTGGACTAGCATCTTAAGGGAATGGGTTTTAGGATGTTCATTTGGTGAAACCAGAATCTTTTAATAGTTGTTAGAGTTGTATTTTAAACCCAATTTATTGCAACAATATCAGAAATTACATGGAGATATGACTGGGATTTTTATCTTTAAGACACAAGTGTCAGTGACTCTTTGTCTCATTGGAATTTAAAGGGTGTAGTACAAGCTGTACATGCCTGACCATCCAAGTACCTGCTTGTAACTTCAGTACATGACTTGAGATGATCTGTTGTGACTTTCCTTGGGTGTTACATTTCGGGTAGGGTTCATATTGGTACAGCCCTCGGACTGGGCAGCTTTACACAGTGTTTAAACCAGCCAGGAAGAGTGTTTTTGTCAGCAGCTGTGATCTGCTGTTCTCCAAAGGCTGACAGAACTCAACATATGCATACGGGCAGGAGCCATGCCTCAAGGGCTGCATGTTTAATTACTAATTTCTATGAGAAACCTCAGCATTTTCTTGCTCTCATTGTCTCTTGCGCCTGTGTGTAGCCCCTGGCAGGACACAGCTTCATCCCAGCAGCCATTTGTCACACAGTGAAAGAAAGAGCTGCCACTGCCCCAGGCTAGAGGCAAGGAGGGAGGTGAGAGCCAAACATCCGCCCCAGCCCTGGCTTCATGCACCCACTGAGAGCAACTTGCGTGGGAACATTGCAAGCAATACATGAAGAAAGCCAGTGTAGCACAAAGGCCACAGATGTCAGAGCAGCCATCAGAATCACCACACCTTACTCTGCAGAGGGGGAAAGCAAATTCAGTGTGAGGTAGAGCAAGCTGTGGTGAGGTTCACATGTGCACTATGGCCATACAGGGAAGCAGGAAGGAACAGGTCAGGCTGCAGCCACAGAAATAAAGTCTCTCAAGAGCCCACCTGCCCAAACAGAGCTGCCTGAAAGCCGCTGAACACCGCAGAGCTGGCCGTGTGCTGCCAGTGGAGACTGACAGGCAGACAGACTGGGGACAGCAGAAGAGCAGGTAGTGAGCTGGCCACAGTGCACCAGTGCCTCTCGGCAGCCCTGGGGGCTGCTGAGCTCCCACGCCAGCCTGATTCAAACCTACACCTCTTCACCTCTGCAAGCGCAAGGTCCCTTGGATCACTAGACTTGCAAAGTTACAGAAACATGGAGTCTTCCTCCCAGTCAATACCCCTGGAGACACAGCAGGAACCTTCTCCTTCTGCCTGCACCCAGCAGGCACCAGCTGGCCTCGCAGTTGGGTGCAGAAAGAAAAAGCAACCATCATTGCCAGGGCCAGCCCAGAGCAACCAGCTGGATTTGCCTGTGTTCCCTCCCATGTTTTTGCAGCCCTCAGCCATGTGTCTCTCTGCTGCCGAGCTGTGCCCGCCAGGGCACTGCCCACTGTGGCACCCACCTGCCTGCAGCCAATGCTGGGGAGGGCAAGCACAGCCAGAAAGTCCCTTGAGAAGTCCCTCTTGTCCACCCTGAACAAAGAGCATGTCAGGTCCTCCCACCCTCTGTAATTAACAGCCAGACAGGACTTTACATCTTCCCATAGTACGAGCTACCTAGAGACAGAGCATTGCCACTCTGCTGGGCTCACACACAGGAGATGGGGCTTTGCTCGGGGGTTTCCAGCTAGCCCTGGGACTGTTTTGGCATTCAAAGAGTCTTGACAGATAACTTTACAAGGGCCAACACCGATAATACCACGCAGTTAGATGGCTGAGCCCTTGGCCTTTCTTGTGTGATATCTGTATCTGTCCCCTCGCCAAACATCACATTTATTGGGTTCAAACTAAGGGTAACAGCAGGTATCCAAAGTGCATAAAAACAGAAACAAAGCTTCTGGGAAACTCCCCAGCTCCGGTTCACTTCTGCTTTAGCAGGTGCAAACAGCAATATTCTTTGCCGCCTCAGGGCTGGATTACAGGCAGAACATAATGAGTTCTGTGGATTTGAGGAATAATTTAACATGCAAGGAGGAGGCAAGACCTTCAACACAGGAACAGTAGACTGGAAATGGTGATCTAGCATCATAGCTCTAGCCTACTACTTTTGAAAAAGAGAAATTTTAATTTTCATTTGACAAGCTACCTGAGACAGGCAAATTTGCTGAAGAGCAGTTTTAAACATTGCCATATTTCAAACCACTGAGAACAGGCTTACTCTTATTTGTTTTCAGTGTTTTTCATAATCATCTTGATGAGATATTTAAGACTGTCTTTTCTTCCTGTGTGAGCTAATCCCTGTCTTTCTGGCCCTCTCATATCATGTAAGAATATCAATCACTTACCCTACTGTTCAAACTGAAAAGAAAGAAAATTTAACTCTATTAAGCTGACTCATTATTTTACAATGTCACTCATCCCTGGTCCCTTGACAATGAATATCAAGGGAAAGTTTCAGCCACTTAATCTTCTTCAGACCCCCCTAGAGATGTTATTGTTATGAACACAGCCCTTCTTGCTTTATTATTTCACTCTAACAATGCTGCAGCAGTGTAGCCAGCCAGAGAGTGACCTCCTGTGATTAGCTTGCAGATTTGCAGGTAAATCTGGAAAAACCCTGGGATTTTTAAGAATTCAGGGTTTGTCTCCCCTCATTACACTCACCAGGTTCTTCCCTGGTGGTGCCAGAAGGCTTTGTATGGCAGGCAGTCATTGCTGGGGACTGTGATCCAGGTTTGCTCAGGACTTGTCACTGGATGGCTGAGAGGCACACTGTCCCCCCCGGAGTGCTGGCCCAAATCTCCATGGCAACAGATTTGGGATGGAGACCTGGCATGCTGAGTGACAGAAGGTCACTGCAGAAAAAAACAAAAAAAACCAAAAAAAAAACCCCAAAAACCCAAAACAAACAAACAAACAAAAAAAACCAACAAAACCAAACAAAAAAAAAAGGTATAGGGGGATGAAAAAGAGCAGCTGGGGAAGAGATCAAGGGGCATCTTGCAGCACCTTAATCATATTGCAGCTGTGAGTTCATTGGCCCCATGTGCTGTGGCTTTTAAAACAATGTTGTAGAGAAGCAATTGCCATATAGAAAGAAACCAGCCAGGTGTATTTCTGTCTGTTACTGCATTTATTTTTTACTGTAATAAGTAAACAGTAAAGAAAACAGAGAACAAAAATACATTTCTTGCCTCGTGGATCTCGTGATATAAAGTCAGGATTGTTGGGAAAGATGAAACAGGGAAACCTTATAAAGATGATTGTTGGGCAAAATATTCTGAAAATATGAAACCTGTAAGTGAAATAGAAATGAAAGCTAGCTTTGAGATGTAAGATGCTGAGGCACTAGTTACTGTACAACCAAGAAACAATGGGCTAGCTGGCTGAGGGATAATCCCTGTTGATTGAATAACAGATAAAAAGATGCTTCTGCAAGGAGAAGAGTCCAAAGTTCGAGACTGCCAGTTTGGCAGGGAAGAAAAAAGAGTTTAGAAAGTAGCTTTTAGAAGTTAAATTGGAATAACACAGTATGGAAATGTAGTAGTTTTGATAGGCTGTATGTAAATTCTATAAGGTCTGTGTCTTTTACTGGTTGAATGTTGTAAAATTACCATATTCAGTATGGGAAAAGATATAATGTATTGTAACCAGATTTTAGCTCTCTAAGGCACGCTTCAAGCTGTGGCTGGCAGCTGAAGCAGAGCTCTTGTACCCACGACCGATGCCAATAAACGGCATACTTCAAGAGCTGCCTTAGATTGCAGAGATCTCCTGTCCTCAGCCCGTCTCTTCTCTTTTATTCTTTCCTACAAGGATGAGAGACAAGAAGAAGTCTAGTAGGCAGATAAAAGGAGAGGGTACTGAGTCCAGTTCCTCATAATCCATTTTTCAATGTAATTAATTTTTAGCTCTGTTTTCTAAGGAATTGGAGTAGTACAATTGCAGTGACTGCCTCTTCTATCTGCCTTCCCACTGTGCAGACTCCTGAAGCCATCCTGCTATTTTTTGCCAAATCTGCCAAAGAAGTAGAAGTCTCAAAGATATTTAGTTCCTACAAGGATCAAGAAATGCAAGTGATGGTAGAGAGGGCTAAGGAAGTGCCCCAGAGGAGGAGAAGAAAGGGTGGCTCAGCCCTCCTGCACTGCAGTAGGCATGGCTCTGCCGCGTGAACAGCATGTGCGCACTGGCACAACGGGCAGCACATGCGGAGCTCTGAACCCGACAGAGCATATGTTGCCTCTTGGGCTGCCAAAAATATAGAGGTGTGAGAGGAAGATAAAGCACCATAGTGAGGAATCAGTGAAAACATGATGTACAGAAATGAGGGTAAGAGTAAGGGAGTCAGCAGAAATCTGGCCAGTGTTACATGAGAGAGAGCGCAGAGATGCTGAGCAGGAGACCAGGATGATCATGTGTGGGGGGATGTGCAGGGACATTTGAAAGGTTTGTAGGAACTAAACTTTGTCCATAGAACAACCACTTGGAATTAATTCTTGTGTGTTGATGTAACTGCATGCCTGGGAAAACTGCTGGGTTGGAAAACATGGCAACCCTGGTCACTTCTTTAGATGGAGGAGAGATATAATAGAGTCAGCAGCAAAACAACATTTGCCCAATTTGTAAGAAATACATTCAAGGAAGGGTGAGCTGGTCGTTCACTGAGCCTATCTCCCATTTCCCTCCTGGGGTCAATGCTAAAATTACTGAGCAGTGTAAGTGGAGTGGAAACATTTTGGAAAGTGCTCTGACCCTCACTTGCACTAGACCCAAATATATGTGCTTCCAGCATTACTCCTGCTCCCCATGCACACAGAGCTCACTGAAATGCCTCGTTCGAGCTGTGATCCACCCAAAAATGCTCCCAGGCATCTGCTTCTGACAAAGATGGGGGAGTTTTCCCACAGGTATGTCTGCCATTTATAGTGGTTATGAAAAGACAAACCATAAATATTTCATATTTTCTGTGCACATTCATTCTCATCTGTTCTTTGAGAAAGCAGCAAGTCTGATGTTCACTGCTGAAAGCAGCCTTGAATCACACCAGACACCCGCCCACCACCATGGCTGTTACAGTGCATGCCCTGTGCCTTTCCTGCTCATCCTGTCATTCCCCATGAATTCTTCATTAGGTCACAGTTGTCTCTAATGAGTGCTAATTCTTTTTCTTGCCCACACCTTCTTAATGTGTTAGGACAGCCACAAGTAGAGCAAAGGGAAGTGCATCCTTGGTTATCTTATTCTTAATAGCAGTGATATCATATACAAAGTAAGTCCAAATTGTGATCATGGTTATTCTTGAGCAGTTTCATGTGACCCAGTTGTATTTTACATGGCATTTGATAGTGGGATTAAGAAACAGACATTTACAGATAAAAAATACTTAGTTCATTGCATTGTTCCTATAGGACATTTTATTCAGGACTATTACTTTACTCCACAATGCAAAGAAAATAGCTCTGCCAAAAGGTTAGGTTTTCAATTTCTGGGGTTTACATTCATTTATAGATTAAAATTTTTGTTGAGTATAAACGACTGTGCTCCAGAGAGTGCTGTGCACTGTCAAATAATTTTTGATCCCAAAATAATTTTGTCTAATCACATGGAAACCACTCTTAACTCCAGAAACCTGGATGCCATATGGGCAGGCTGCCAGCCAGGGTAAACCAAAGATATTCTGTCCTTGGAGTGGGAAAGGTACATGGTTTGCACAAGCTCTTAGAAAAAAAAAAAAATCAGCATCAGGAAGTATCTTGGCCAAGAGGAACTTGGCAGAGCAGTTTTTTAGCTTTGCTGAGGGACTGTGTATGCCCATTGAAACAGCAACATCTGTGGAGGAAGGGCAGAGCACGGGGATACAATGCAGTTTTATGGCAGCACTGCTTAGTCAGGGAAAGGGACTCCAAAGGGAGCTGATGCAGCCAGCTGGCTGGCTGATGAATGGAGTAACGATTGTGGAAGAGATCAAAAAACTATCAAGTGCTCGATCTCTCCCTTAATGAATTTCTGAGGATTAGTGAAGCTTGCAGTTGAAGTATGTAGGTGTGATGTCAGGAAATATTGAGCTTTTCTTTGTATCCTTAAATAATTAAGAATTAATTTGAACTCACAAGCAAGCCAAAGCAATGACAAAACTCTAAAGAATTTGAAACTCGGCATGAAGGAGGGGAATACAGAAAGAATACTGTGCTTTTTGTTCACAAAATGAGGGCAGAAATTAAATGTATGTTCTATGATGGATTCCCACTGGATTCCGCTGTGCACCTCATGGAGTTGCTCTCTATGCGAAGCACAGCAAAGCCTATTTTTTGGCAGTGAAATGTGTTGAGTAGGCAGCAAAAACAGCACGTAAAGATGTTTATTTATTTATTGCTCAGGTTGCTGAATTTCTTATTTTTTTTACTTTACTGAACACTAGGAGATTTATTAATTTTTCTTTCATTTACCACAGTTACCAAACAACAGCAATTATAGGGGTACTGTCAGGTGATCAGTTCCAAGGTGTTAATTAAAAACATGTCTAACCCTGCACTTCTCCTTGAACTTTCATGGGTAATATTCATTGTTAAAGAATTTAGCATTTACCTACTTAAACCCCAAAATATTCTCTTTTTTCCAACTCTGAAAGAGCCCTTAAAACAGCAGAGAAATTACTTCATCAAAACCATAAAATTGATTGCAGAGTTATTATGTCAATTGCCTACCAAAATGCAGAGAAATATAAATTTTTTTCTTATGTTTTCTATATCATCATGGTGGTAACACCGGTACTATGACAACAAGCAAGGCAGTTCCAGGGAGCATTGAAATTTCCATCTGGCAATGGTCCTTCTGGTGTGTATTATCTTTTAAGATGCTTTCCTGGCATCTACCAGCTGCCTTCAGGAAAATTTATATGCTATTTTAGCTTGTCTAATTTCTCTTCCCTGCTAATGTGCCTTTGTTATTGCCGTGTGGAGTTCATTAACTGCGCCAGGAGATGGCAGCAATGGAAACCACTTCGTGCCCTCCATTCATAATGATCTTTTGTGCTGAGCGACGACAACAACATGATTATTAAGCAATGTTTAAAAATTGTTTTGAAAAACCAAGCAAAGCAGTCTTCACAGTTGTAGACACCGAAAGATATGAAAAAAAAAAAAAGAGCTATGAAACGTGAAAGGAGCTATGGGGCCCCTTCCCAGGATCAGAAGGTCATTTTTCCACACCTAAGTTGCAAAGGCCACAGATAGACATCAATATATAAAACTGTTGGAAGGCACGACTTTCCCAGGCTACCATGACCAAAAAAGTCTAAAAAAGCTATTAAAGTAGCTTTAATTCATTTGACCTTCATGGCACGGAACAAAAAGCATTTGAGCCTGGAGCAGAAGAGGACTGGGGAGAGTCTGAAAAAAAATTATAAAGATCAGAGATGACATTTGGGGCTGCTGGACTTTGACTCATATCTCTGATTTGGTGAGAAGAGGGACAGGAAGCAAGCTTCTTATTTAACTGTTTTTTATAAATCAGGTGAAGGGACACACAGAGCAAGACAGAGCATCTACTTAGGAGAAATGAGTGTTTACACAGGCAAATTACCATACATATTTCCCACAGGACACAAGCATTATTAGACATGTTACAAACTTTGTCAGCAACTGCCAAGGAAAAAAAAGAATCTTATTTACCCTTCTAAATAGAGACCAGTCTTCAGGGCAATATAGCTGCTAAATTTACTGGCATGGATGCCTGTGTTACAGCCAGGATTTATCAAACATGATAAATGCAAAACTGTCTCAGCTTCAGTTACAAGCTTTTGTTCCAAGCATATTATTTATTTATTGCCCAAAATTAAGAGCATATGGGGAAAATGAGCTTCCCCACCATGGGGTAATGTTTGTGTGCTGCTGAGCAGAAGGACTAGTGGAGGTGGGGGCTGTAGCAAAGTCCCAGTTCTGCCCCGGGCCATGTTTTTCAGCATAGCTAGGAGAACTCTGGGCATGTGTCCCCACGAAGGGTTAGGAGGTAAAGATTGCCAGTTATGTGCTCTCCTGAAAAGGAACTGGAGTGCTGAGAAAAGACACAGCTCCTTGTCATGTTTCTTGTTGAATTTGGGGCTGTAAGTTGTTTTGCTGCCTTTGTGAATTAACAGGAACTCCCATCCTGGAGAAACTTGTGCTTTCATCATCAATGTATCCTCACAGAAAAGTCTGTAACACTTAAAGCTTTGGCTAATTGCTTGTTTTAATGAGACAGATAACAAAGTAAATCATGTTTATGGAAATCAATCTGTCCTGCATCGCACTCTTTCCATTAGTGAGAAATTAGTTGTGACTACTGGCAACAAATGATGTTCTGAGGTTTTATGGGGCTTGCTTGAGTTAAAAAGGCTAATATTGCCAGGAGGAATACATGGGTTTTGTAGCTACAAGCCACTTCAATCATGGTAGAGACTTCCAAGCAATTTTTTCTTCTGTAAATTAAAGATCCACAACCCTCAGGGTGAAGGGAGCTTTATTGCAAGAAGATCTCACTTATACTGTTCAGAGATGTCCCCTGTGCACCACAGGTCAGTGATTATTTTGATGTCAAGCAACATGGTCTAAAAGAAATGCAGATCAAAAGAAGACTCCTTTAGTTATATAAAAATGTGTAATTATGAGGTTAGTTGATTTTCAGAACAAAAGATCACAACCTCTAGGTTTGTTCATAGTTGAATATACTTTGTGACTGAGAGCACATGAGGAACATGGACTTTTGCACCTCTAATTGTTCCTGTGGTTAGTTTGTATGAAAAACACCCTCTCTTAAACACCTCAAATGCAATTATGTCCTATTACTACCTGGGTTAAGAATTTTACTACAAGCTACAGTGAGTATTCATCCTACGTGGGTCTATAATATTCTAATATGTAAATGAGTTTCTCTTCCTTATTTCTAGCTCCTCAACTGCATCAAAAGGCAACATGATTTATATTTTCAGTATGTTATCCTCTTAGGTCTTAAGTGCTTTTAATAAAAAATGGAAGAGAAGGTACATGCAGTGCTACAGGTATGTTGTTGGATCTATAGAGTATTCCTCATTCCTCCAGCCCTAATTATATAACATATAAACAGACTAGAGAGATTTAAAGATATTTTAATAATCCTAGGTACAATTATAAATAGAAAAATTCTGTGACGCAGGAAGAGGAAAAGAGTGTCTAACTGCCCTCTGAGCAGATTTTCTTAACGCTGACCAAAAAGGCCTACAGAGGTGTGGTATCACACAGAACCATGGAGGACCTGGGCAGCAGCATCCATGAGGGGCCTGCTCTGGCTTTTTTGCTCCATCGGCTTTGCCCTGCAGGAGGAGGAAAGGGCAATCAGAGGCTTATGAGCCCCGCCTCACTCCCTGCTTCAGTATGGGTGCTGGCTGCCTTTTTAAGTAGCAACACAGAGCATTTCTGTGAGCCTCCATTAAAAATTAGATGCCCTTTGAAACACTTGAATTTAGAAGTAGATTTATTATGCAGGCTGGAATAGTGATTAGCTCTCACCAGTGTCACTAAGCACAAGGGAGTTTACTCCAGATTCAGTAGTGAAATCTAATGACAACAACCACCATCAACCAAAAAAACCACACCAAAAACCCAACAAAAATTACACAAATGGAAAACAACCTGATAGCATGACCTTATCCTGCCTTGTCACTTGATCAACTTTCGTAACCACAGCAGTAATATACTACACAATACAATAGTGCATTGTATTGTATTCTATTTTGCAATATTAACCTTGTCCATAACTGTTTTCAGTCCTGACCCCACTGTCTCTGTCCTAGAAATAGCAGGGAGACTAGTGGAGTGGAGCTGCTAAATGTAAAGACACCCCTTACCAGGCCTGATCCTGACCCCACCACACATGCAGGCTGATGTCCCAGCCTGGCCTTAGGCTGTCCCCATCCCCATGGAGGTGCCTGATAGCTGGGAGCAGGGCTGCCAAAAAGGCAGTCAAGGTGTGAATAGGGCCTTAGTGCTGACCTTTTAGAGATGAGGATTCAGGTTTTAATGGCGTTACTGGCAGGTGTGGTGAGGTGCTGGCATCAGTCTGAGTGGTTTAGGATGCTGACCTCAAGGCAGAGGAATGCTGCTGGCACTTCACATTGCAATTACCACCTCAACGAGGCAGCTCATGAGGCACCACATCTCTGGATATTTCCACTGTGTCTCTGCTACACTATTCACAACACTCTCATCCCAGGGCATTTTGAACCCCCTCAGGGATGGGGGTACAATGCCTCCATGCCACTGCCTGCAGGGACAGCTGTCAGAGGTGATGGTGCAGAGGCCACAGGGGAATCTCTGAGTCTTCAGGCACATCATCTGTTTGAGAGATGTCACATCCATGTTTCTCAGAGCATGGTGAGGGTCCAGCAGGCACGATGTTCAGTATTTTTCTCTCTTATATGAGGAAGCAAGCTGCTGGAAGCAGAAGATCTCCCATGTGGAGTCACACATGTGCAAATACTCAATATGAAACTGGTGCAGGGACACATATTTTCTTTTTTTTTTTTTTTTTTAACAGAGTTTCCTCTTTCTGTTTCTGTCTTAAGATTCTTTTGCTGGGAATAATCAGGAAGAGAGCATGTTTTTTACCCACAGACCTCAAATGAAATTTGGTATTTCTGACAAATATGTGTATATTTTCCGAAAGTTTCTCTTGGGGTTGGATATTTACACAACACTTCTCATGATAAAATTCTGCTTTTCTTAAGCAACTTGAAAAAATTGCTCACATGCTGTAGAAAAGCCTAGAAAGGATGGGGACAGCAGGTGCCCAACAAGATTAAGAGTTTGTACTTCTGTGTCCTCAGGTCTGAGAGCAGATGAGATTTGTGTGGCAGATAGGCACGTCAGTGCAGTGGGGGTGCCGAGCATAGATGCAGACCAAGGTGACAAAGCTGGGACATGTGGCATAGGCAACTGACGTGGCAAAAGTATTGTGGCTTGTCACGTGTCACTGAGTAGCTGGTTGTGAAAGACACTGTTTAAACAAACTGTTGTGTACATTTCCATGTCAGTACCTGTCTGTCCAGATTCTCAATTTTAAAACGCACCTCTTAAGCATATTTGAATGAGTCATTATTTTTGGCTAACATTGACAGTAACTGGAAAATCTAAACATTATTGCACTGTACATCCCCTGCACTCCACAGATTGCACAGCAGTTTTTTATATGGGTTGCATCCTATTTCTGCTCTGTCCACACCCTCTTTTCTCTGTTTCCATCTGAGAGCCTTCTTGTTTTGTCAGAAAGAGCTCTCCAACTCATGCTGGATACATACTTTCCTCCCCTTGGTGCAAAAGCCCTTCTGTACAGTTACTCTGAGCAAATAGTGACTGCTTAGCATTGGCTATTTGGTTCTGTTAATTTTATATATCAGTGCTTGAAATGGCAATGCAGCTTTTAAGTCCTCATCTTTGGGAGCTGAAGCCAGGGCCCACAAAAATCCTTCATACCCATGTCTGCTTATTTATGTTTGCCTGTAATAGGGCAACTGTACAACATGGCATTCAATCATTTACAGAGTATTGCAAGAATATTACAGACATCCTTGAGCAGGAATTGCCTGATTTTGAGACCAGTCAACCAGAAAGCAATGGTTGGACCCTCTAGTTAGCATGTCCCACACTTCCAACAGCAGTTGGAACAGCCCACCTCTGAGAAAATAACTTCATGAAATCATTGAGAATATCCCAAATCTTCTCAGTTTAAGTCCCAAGTGTTCAAATAAGCCTGTGAAAGAGAAGGGGAGCAGGATGAAAGAGAGGAAACTTGTGGTAGCCATTGTGAGGGAAGAGGAAACAAGGTACACTGAACCATCTGAGGAAGGAAAAGTGTGGGGTACAAGCCCTGGAGGGAGGGCTTGGAGACAGTGAACAGAGAGATGAGAAGGGAGTCACACAGTCATCCTGTAGGGAAGGCAGGAATGCAGAAGTTTCTGGGATGTGCCAGGATTTGATCTTGAGGTAACCATAAGGTGTACAGCCTGGTACTTCCATGCTTTGACTTTGGTAGAATAAAAGCCATGAAGCTATAGTCTCTCTTGGTAACACAGAAAAAGACCAGCTCTCCCTTCCTTGGAAATGACTCTTGCCAATTCTCTCCCTGTCTTGCTTAATCAGATCTCTGTAAGCCAGCAGCTGAAACAATCTTTTCTCTCCAGCAATGAACCACTCTTCATATTTTCAGGTTTTGGTGTAAAGAGAAGCATGAAGTCTGCATATCATTCAGAGTGGAGATCATGAGTTTTGGCAGGATCCAGCAGCTTCAGTGTTACTTGCACCTTTCATAAAAGCCACAATTAAATAATAATCTTTCAAATAAGTAGCAGTTGCCAATGGTGGAATGGAAAAAGGGCTGCAATTACATGGTAGATGATAACAGCCTTATTGTTACATTTCCCTCTATTTCAAGAAAAAAAAAAATGATTAAGAAACAACATCTTTCAACACTCATTATTTGGTCAGCTGGGCAAATGTATAAGCAACAAGTCGGTGACTATGGAACACAAAAATGTGGACTTCTGACAGGAATTTCTTGCTCTTGAGAGGAAGCAGCCTAATGCTGCCACTAATTACCAGGACACCAGAAACAAGGGATTGCTAATGGAACTTAAAATTGGCATGTAAATTGGAAGGTGGTGCCTTTATAAAGGAGGTTTCTAATATTGCCTATGAAGTCCAGGCTGACAGAAATAAAGTAAAAATTAATAACTCATGGTGAAAGATCATGGATTTCAGGGTTAAAAAAAATTTCAGGTGTCAGCTAGGGAGTTACTGAACTCTTCATCATGGGGAGGGAGGAAGGAAATACCATACAAATTTCAGGCCTGTTTAAAATAAACATAATGGCAAACTATTTCAGACAGGGTACCTCCGATTGATAGAGAGGTGGGAAAGCTATCAACGACACTTAGGAAAATTCATCTGGAATTCTGGTCATCTGTGTTCAAGAAAGAACTGCCATGGGAATATCAGTACAGAGAAAGACTTCAAGACTAGTCAGGACACAAAAAACAATAGCACTGAAGTCCAGATTCATGCTGCCCAACTTCAGGCACTTCATAAAGACAAAGAAAATAGGAACACTGTCACCAGGGTCTCCTTTAGTCAATGGAAGGAGATGGGCATCTTCAGTCATTCAGCCTACCTAAGTTCTGACTTGGCTTCTAAATTAGAAGATTTATTTAAATACCCTAACTACAAAGGAAGCATACTGCTCCAGGGAATTTTCATGGCACCCTGAAAAACAGAGGGTCAGAAAAAAAACAGCTGCTCCCAGAAGTGTAAACACCACAGAAGAGGTCAAGGTGAGGTTTAGCAGCAAGACAAACTGATACATGCTAGGCACAAATAAATTTTTCTGATAAACAGAAGGCTGACCTTTGGAAACAGGTTTCCATATGCAGATGCCTAGAATTAAATTTGCCTAGAACTAAATGGCAGCTGAATGAATTTATTTAAGAGGTTATATGATGAACATACCTGAAAGAGCAAACATTTGGACTGACAGATACAAAAAATTCTTTTCTCATCTGTTTTGCTATGCTGTTTTATTTGGATTTTTTCTTTCTGAATACAAAGAGGACTAATCATTTATACTGGCATAAAAGGGACTTCTAGTAAAATCACATGTGTTTTGAAAAAGAATTATTGGAAGACACTGCTGCCTTATCGTTATCCATCTGCATCAAGGGGAAGGACTGAAAAGTCTGTTTCCTGGGACCAGAATTGCTCAAGACCAAAACAAAAAACACCTACAGCTGACCTACACTCAACAAACTGAGCAAAATGCTTGCTGCCCAAGGCAAGGGAGGTCAGCTCTCTTATGTGATGGGCAAATGCTTGGCAAGGTGCTGTTCAGAAGGAGCAGAAATGCTATCTGAGGAGCAGCATGTTCCCAGTTGTCACTGGCACAGGTAGTGTGTGCACTAGGGTGTACAGCTGATGGCAACTTAGGCAAGTTAGCATCTTTCCACTTTATGGTTGTTGCAGTGATGGAAATTCATTGTCCATGGACCAGCCCCATGTACAAGCCTGAAGTGCTTGAACCATGCAGTTAAGTGTGTCCCAGCAAATACAAACACAGGCTATCGATCACAGCTGTGTGTTGTGGGAGAGTACAGCCAAGGGCCTGGTAAACAGAGAGAAGAGGACATGGGAATGTAAGCATAGAAGGATTTTGGCAGGAGCACCGGCAGAAATGAGACTGGAGCTTTGTCTCCTGCTATTTAATCCTTCCTAATTTTCAGTGGAATGAGCCTCTCTGCACATTGCCAAAAAATAATGTGGCAGAAACAGAGAAATATCAGATTCTCCTACACTGATATTGGCTAACCAGTTGGGTCAACAGCATTCTAATGCAATAGTAACATGTGCTAAGAGAAAAAAGATGTATACTCCTGATTATTGTATTGCATGCTGGGTAATGGCTGTGTCACAGTCCCCTAATTTTATGCAACCTTGGTATTTTGAAAATCATTTGGAAGAATAGAAGTAATTTTGAATCTTATGTTTAAACCTGTGCCTGTGTCTAAAGTTATATATATACTTCATTTTAGAATAGCAGAAAGTAGTGATTTTCCTGGGCAATATTTAGCATGAAGTTAGTGGTTGATTAGGAAACATAAAATTTTGCAAAAGACAGAGAACCAAGTGAAGCAAGACAGAAACTGACAACATACAAGATCTTAAGAGGCATGAAATAAGTGAATTTATGACACAGTTTTACAATAGCAATTACGTTCATTATTCAAAATTGTTTGCTAAGGCTCGCCCCACAAGAAACAATAAACTAAAGACAAATATAGTCATGTACATTTTTTGTTTAGAAAAATGTGTTAATCCTTATTATAACAAAATCTTATTATCTACTGCAAAATGTTTGCAAGGGCTTTATGTTTTACAGAGTCTTATCTTTCTTTTCCAGGGGGTCACAGTTGCTCTGTAATGCTGTTACTGTTAAGGCTAATGTTTGTGGTCGGTTGCTATTGGCAGTTACAGTCGAAGTTCGGGCAACCAAATTTAGACATGAAATTATTAATGGCATATGTACCAGAGAGCTTAAGTATGCATTGTTTCTTCATGACTTACCAGGAAAAATTCTTACTGAGGTCCAAGAAAGCTTGGCATGAATAAATCATATATATGGAGTGACGGATCTGCCTCAGAAAATTGAGGTAAGTATCAGTATAATCTGGATAAAAGGAGACAAAATATCTGGAGTATGAATGCAGCTGGAACCCCCTGCTGTGGAAAGCCAGGGTAGTGCACCACTGAGGATGTGCTCAGCTGCATAAATACACAGTGTTTCGTAAAGTCCACATATACTCTACTGCAATAATTGTAAATTTAAAAAGGATTGTAAATGTGAGTGCAATATATGCCTCTAGCACCATATATATAATATAAACAGTACCAAGGCTGTGAAAAGGATTTATCTAGGACCACTAAGCACTTACCTGATTTGCACAGTCATGCCTTTGTCTCAGCAGACAGGCTTGCTAAATCCATCTGCTCACCATAAATAATTGAACTTCATTCCTGACTGCTTTCTTTTCCCTTCAAAATGTCCTCTGTGCGTCCATACACACAGGGCTGCTGAAATTAGGGAAAAAGTATGAGCTGTTTTTGTGTCACCTTACAGCTTTGGACTTCAGCCACCTATAGACATCATGAGCTTCCCTAAGTGTCTGAAGTTAATCCTTCAGCTAAGACCAAAACTCTCTCAGGAACTAATAATAGTGACTCTAGTAATGAGCCTGCCATCACATTTGTTTTATTATGGACTTGGGGTTCCTGATCATGCTTAGACCGCAATTGGTCAGGCTTCCAAAATATGAACAAGAAGACAAGAGGTAAATAATGTAAGAAACCTGAAAGGACCTCCAACACAGATGCTGTGTATTTTTTACTTCAGTGTAATACTCCTCAAATATCAGGAACTGCTTAGCCCTCCAATATGTGTTCCAGCATTCAAAAGGAAAAAAAAAGCTGCAGATCTTGGCTACTGCTGTCCATTAAAAATTCATGTCACTTTCAATCACTATCTCAGAAATAAGAGGAGTTCTGTGAGACCTGATCCGATACATCTTGCATGTATACCTGGAGGTACATGCATTTATCTGAGCACCTTAACAGGGAAGACCTGACATGAGCTTTCCCTTTGAAGTCTTAGTTTTTCTTCCATGACATAAGACCAGGTGCCCTACCTATGCAGAGGAAATGAATGAGCTTCTTTTGCCCGCAGAATCAATTCAGCCCCCAAGCAAGCATTCCATTGTAGCAAGAGTAGCCAGAATTGAGGGGGCTGTGGCTGTAATTTATCATAGGCAATTTATTTTGGGCAGTGTGACTACATGTCAGTGCTGACAGCATTTGTAGCATTAAGTGTTCTAGAGAGAGGACCATGGCACTGCTAGCAGGCACACACTCTGAAAGCCTGTCGGTCCTGGTAGGTCACTAAGAACATAGGCATTTTGCAGTATTTGTTCAGGGAATGCCTTAGCATGGCTCATTTTCCAGGTTTGGATGTCTTCTAGGTTCAAAGACAGTCATGTCCTAAAGACCAGCAGCAAGAAAAAGAAAATCCAAAGAATTTTGTATGCAAAGATAGCAGGAGCATTGTGTCAAATGAGGAGGAAAACACCCCCATATAAATCAAAGATCCATATGATTCCCTCAATTCTGACTTCTTTACAGCATTTAATAGCATACAGAGAATGTGTCTGGCCATACCTGCAGTTGGTCATAGATTATGATGGTTTACATGTCTTTAAAATAAACTCTGGCATACAAATCCTAAGCCACATAAACTGAGTCAGTCACATATGTATGTCCCTCAGCTGGGGTGAAGGTCTTAATTAGACCTTTTCTTGGGGCCTTGGTCAGCATTAAGCTGCCTGTGCTCAAAGGCAGCTCTGCCGTGGTGCAGCTGAGTGACCTTGGATTAGGCTGCTGCGTGAGAAAGAGCTATAATAAGTGAGGGCCACTTTGCCCAAGAGCAGTGCCTACATTGAAGCACTCTCCCTCAGTCCTTGCCTGAACTATGTTACGGATATGACTGTGTCTGGCCACACACACTGATCCAGACCCTGACCCTCCTCAGCTGATCTTGGCTCCTTCCCATCACTATGGGCTTGTCTGATGATGACCAGACTGGTGGCTGGTTGGTCCTGGTTATTGTCACTGAACCTGATCTGATCCTTACGCACTGCCTTGGCTTTTTTCTGGCTTGACCTCAGATCTCCTTGTCATTATGTTCACTGGGATTGTGACTGGTGATCTGTACTTTTGGCTGAACTTCCAGCAACCACCAGAACTGCTTTGCTACTCTTGTTTGGGTGCTGTGATACTTGCTAATGAAGCCACTGCCACGCATGCCTTACTATCACACTCCACTCCCAGCCTGCCTTGCTACTTCATAAAACATTTTTCTCCAAAGGATGTCACCTCTCACGTACCCCTGGTATCATTGGTGCCAGTGGAACTGCAACACCCCAACACAAGCAGTTCCAGCACAAGCCAGACAATAGGAACACAGATTGCCAATACCATGTCACTCTCCATTTAGCCTAAGATTTTGTCACAGACAGACAGCAAAACTGAGCACTGATACTCAACTCCTCTTGTGTGACCTCACTTAACTGTTCATCAAATAAACAGAGAATCTCAGTAACCTGGAGACATCATATTTCAAAAGCCCAAGTAAAATGCAAAGTGGTCACAAATCCAAAGTAGTCACAAGTTCTTTGTTTTTGTCACCTCTTGTAATTTATTTTAGTTGTCAAAGTCTGGCAACAACATTTCATATTTTAGGTGTTGATTTTTCCACCTCATCTGCAGCATTCTCTCCCTCTCCAGGGCACTACCTCCACCTCTCCTGGTGGGAACATCTTCAAGCATACAAGGGCTACGACACTTAATTCTTCCAACTCCACCATGAGGTACCATTGCTGTCACCTGAGCTGCCAAGTGAACATGCACAGTTCAGCATGTTATTCAGACTGTCACACTTGCAAGGATTTCAACATTAAACCCAGTCCTTGCTGGCAGCGTCAGACAGCAGCTGTAAGACATGGCTATCAGCAGGTAGGCAACAACTTCAATTCAGTGGAGGCCAGTCAGCACACCCTGAGATCGATCTGTGTATTAGGACGGTGAACATACAGGAAATTTTCAGGACATGGCTGCTCTCACTCAGGTGGTGTTGGCATCTCGCAGCTCAAATATTCCCACCATACAAGTTTGCTTGGCTAACACCAGAGCAAAGCATGTCCAGTGCTGCCTCCTTGTTCTAATGTTGTCTTGTGTACCCAAGAGTAGTTATGCCTTCTGCATTTAATTGCCACTCCTCTGCCAGCTTACCTGGAAGGTTGTCCTGTGCTCTAACATTTCATCCTGAAGGAGAAAAACTAGTGCCCTTGAGACATTTACGTGTTGTCCTGTATAGATGCAGTACATACTGGCTTTTGTCTGTTCTCTGCTCTTCTTAAACAGGGTGCTAAAAGATCTGGCTAAGCCTTTTCAGAAATTTGAACCTCCCATGCCTGAAGAATTGTTCACCAGGAGTCTCATGCTGTGCAGCAATGCAAAACACTGGGCTCAGATACAGCCAGCTACCATTTTCTAGAAATAGACACTTCTAGCATTTCCTGACCCAGCATGCACAAATGGGTCACTAAATCCTTTTTTGTTCATGTAGCATATATAGCTACATGAGAATAGCTATGAAAGTTCACCTTTCTGGAAGTCAGCGTAAATACATTTTGTACACAACAGAATTCAAACAGTGTAATCACTATTGTGTCTTATGTAACCTTTCAGCACTTTCTGCAAAACTGCCGTCCCTTCCTCAAACACTGCAGTTCTGATATGGCCTATCAGTGATCATTCACAAACATTCACTGCTCAGAAACGAAAACCAATCTCTATTTGGTAGACAGAAAAGCTATTGCATTTTTATTAATTTAGTTAGTTAGATATTTGACATCTAGCAGAGAACATAAAAAAAATCAATTTTAGATTAAAAAACATTAAATACAAATCTCTAAATTGGAAGATGTAATTGACAAAAGCTATTTCTGCACGTGGAAGAAAATCTGCTATGAAGGAATAAGGCATCTATCCTACATACCTGTTTTTAAGCAAGAGGCACACTGTGGTTCTGGGCTCCTCAGTACAATGACAAGGAGCTACTGGAGAGGGCCCAGTGAAGGCCCACAAAGACCAGTTGGGGTCTGGAGCATCTCTTTTATGAGGGGAGACTGGAAGCTGGGCCTGTTTAGTCTTGAGAACACTAAGAGGGCATCACATTAATGCAAATAAGTATGTCAAAGGTGGGTGCCAAGAGGATGGTGCCAGACTCTTTCCAGTGGTGCCCAGTGACAGGACAAGGAGCAATGACCATACACTAACACATACCAAGTTCCTCCTCAACATGAGGAAGAACTTTACGGGGACAGGGCACTGGAACAGGCTGCCCAGGCAGATCGTGGATTCTCCCTCTTTGGAGACATTCAATCCCCACCTGGACAAGTTTCTATGCCACGTGCTCCAGGTGACCCTGCCTTGGCAGGGGGGTTGGACTGCATAATCTCCCTTCCAAAACCAAACCGTTGTGTGATTCTGTGAACCCTTCCGGCATTCCCCGCCTACACGCCGAGCCGTGCCAACGACGGCTTCGCACACCCCTAATGCTCTACAAGCCCCGGCCGAGCTCGCCCTTCCCACTGCCGGCCGCGCACACAACGCGCGGCCATTGGCTGCGGCGGAGCGGGGCCCCGCCCCCGCAGCCCGGGGGAGCTATAAAACTGGCTCCGGCGCCCCCTCCGCGCCTTTAGCCCCGGGTGTCTGAGAGGAGAAAGATGTATCGACTCCGCTCACGGGCCTCCACGGGGATTTCTGCCTTCGCCGCCGGTTTGCCCTCCGCCTGCTCTCGCCAATCACCTCCGCTGCCCCGGCCCGAGCAGTCAGCCT
>VZTN01022879.1:15921-44975 GCA_013400515.1 Erpornis zantholeuca | reverse complement strand
CGGGCCCGGGAGGGGGGCCGGGGGAGCCGAGCCGAGCGCCGCTGCGACCATGCCCAAGCCTAAGAAGCGGGGGAGCAACCACCAGCGCGGAGCCGGTGAGTGCGGCCGGGCCGGCTGGCGGGGAGCGGGAACTAGACGGTGTTTCCCGTGGCCGCGGGAGGNGGGCCGCGGGTCCGCCCGCTGCACCACCGCCAGCTGCTGCGGCTGTCTGTCACCGTGCTGTGCCCCGAAAGGCTGCTGTGTCTTAAAAAAAAACCATTTTTTTGGCCTAAAATAGGATGTTGTAAAATAAACAGTCTTCATGCAGATACAGAATATGCGTGTCTGAGGTGCTGATGCTTGGGCAGAACGGAGGTTTTTTTAGGGTGGCGAGAAATTTCACTTTGGGCTAGCATAGCTGTGGGCAGCATCGGTTTCTAGTATCAATTTTTCAGGAAGTGAACAATCTTTAGGGTGTTTTGCAACTGCTCTTATTGTAGTTTGTGAAGGGCTTGCTGTAGTACTTGTCACTTCTGTTGAACTTCCCCTGTTTGATAACAGCAAAAGCAAGAAGGTGGCCATGTCACAGCTCTGAGCTTCCAACTTTCTTCGCTCATGCATTGGTTGGTGGGGTTTTTTTGTTTTATTGATACAAGGGGCTACAGCCGAAAGCAGCAAAACTTCCAGAGTTCTTCATTAGAAAGTACTTTGATACCGATCCAACTGAAGGCTGATTCTGCCTAGATAAAAATAGTTTTTTGGGGTCTTGGTAGTCGAGGAGCCTCCCTGAAGATGGTAAGCCCTGTGTGCAACCTTCTGAATAATTTAGACTCAATTGTGCCACAAAAAAATAGCTGAAGGAACAGAATTCAGAGTTCTGTAAATGATTTTTGGGAACTGTTGGAGAAATGACAGCTAGGAAAAGAGAGGTGAACACTGGTAGAAATACTACTTTATTCAAAACATCTGAAGCTGTTGCACCAAGGCCTTCCTGATCCCAAGAGGGAAAACCTTTATTCCTTGTTGAAGCATTTGATGTTCTGGCTTCTACTTGTAATTCAGTATTAAAAGATTTGGACATTGCTGATGCTGCACATACTGTGCTTAATCCTGTAAATCTTGCATTGCATTGGGTAATGTATGTTTGCCTAAAGATCTAACTTAACACTGTCTTGAAGTTCCTCAAAATTAAGAAATAAGACTATAAGTTTTTTTCAGATAGCTTGTTCCAACAATTAAATTAACATAGACCTATTTTTAAAGCATAAAACTGCATTAACGTGAAGTTGATTGTAGGAGGATCCTAAATTTACAGTAGGAATTCAGCCAATATCTACAATAGAAACTGGACCAATACTAGGTGGGTGCTTCCTCACTGTTCACAGACGATCTTCCTGAACAAAGCCAACTAAGCCTTCAGAGTAGGGAGAGCTAAAGGAACCATCAGAGGATTGACAAATTATTTCTATGGTTGGGTCAGGGAGAGTGAATCTGCTGGGAGGGTTCAGTTCTACTTTTGGTGCTCTGATTTTCCCTTTACAGATGAAAAATGATTGAACTATTGTATTCATTTTTCCTTAAGGTGGTCAGCCCAGAAATGTGCAGCCTTTTAGTGATGAAGATGCTTCAATTGAAACTATGAGCCACTGTAGTGGCTTCAGTGATCCTGCTAGCTTCACTGAGGACGGTAAATTCTTTCATTTATATCTATTCATCTTTTTAAAAATGTGAAGCCTGAGCTGATTTAATAGTTCTGATGTAGTAGTTTTAAGTAGTAGACTGTAAGTAGCAGTAACAAAACAATGACATTATATTTAATAACACTATATGATGGTTAATCCAGTGGCTGTTGTTTTTGTTTGGTAAGAATATACTCCAGGTTTCATGAGCCTTGTGAAACTATGAGGTTCTTTTCTATTAGAATTACGCAGTGCTGGTATAGAGAAAATAAGAATTTTAAGGTGCATTATAAGGCATGGATTTTCATAACAGGTATTTGAAGCAGTAAGAACTGCAGAAAAGTTGGAAATGGGAAGAGTCACATTTGCCTGTTTTGATCTAGATTTGTGCTTTGTCTCCTTTACCATCTTTGCAACCTGTATTGCTCTAATGTCATTTTGTTGGGAGGAGGGGACCTGGAAGCCTGCTGCAGGGGGATAAGACAGGGAGCCATTTCTGGATATGTGCCACTCTTAATTGAGCTCCTGTTGCACAGGTATATGAATTCATGCCATATAGGAGAGGCTGCTTTGACTCACTGCGTCAGCTGTGAGCATCTCACTGTAATCCAGGGGTAGATGTAGTGGACTGGATGAAAGTGTGTTGTTGACAGGATTGGCTGATGGTCATCAGATGGAGAAAATTTATGTAAGACCTGAATCACTCATTCATTCTTGGTCCATGTAAGAAGCAGATCTAGAAACAGCACAGATATACCAGTAAGCCAGTTTTTATAAGAGTATTTTAGTGAGCAGTCTGATTTACTAGGTTTAACACCATTATGCTCCTCTAATAGCTGTTGTCTATGTTAAGCTGCTTTCTTGTTAGTGTTAAAAACATTGTGTTGGAGCTACTGTGTCTGCTAATAAAATGTGTATCAGTAGGACTAAATTATTTCTTCTGGATTAGGGCCTGAAGTTGATGAAGAAGCCACTCAAGAAGACTTAGAATACAAGTTGAAGGGATTTATTGATCTTACATTGGACAAGAGGTATAGTCTGCTTGAAGTAACACACTCATACATTGTTCTCTTGCTTTCTTCGATGTAATAAGGAAAATACGCATCAAATCTTTTTATATGCTTGCTGAGATTTTCCCCCTGGGGAGGACTTCCGGATCTAAAAAGACCTTTTTCCTTCCACTCATTTTTTTGGGTTGGTTAGACTTTCCTTTCCTAATATATTGAAGTAGGGTGACTTTCTTTCTAGCCTGCAGTACCACTGTGAACTCCATCTCCAAACAAAATTGTGCTGTCCTTGAGTAAGGAGGCAATTCAGAGCATTTAATTTCTTCATGGTACTTCTGTGGGTTACTTGGTTATTGGGTGCAGATAAATACAAACTACCATAAAGCAAAGGTGGAGGTTTAACTTATGTGTGCTGGTTTCACGAGGTCTTCTTCTCTCTTCTAACAGTGCCAAGACGAGACAAGCAGCCCTTGAAAGTCTGAAAAGTGCATTTTCTTCTAAAATACTCTATGAGTTTATCATGGAAAGGAGAATGACTCTAACTGATAGCATTGAGCGCTGCATAAAGAAAGGTAATTAACATGATGCTATTAGAAAGCAATAATACCTATGAAATAGCACATTGTTTGAAAGAAATAAGCATTTTGAATGTTCTCTAGTACTTTACAGAGTGCTTAATAATTTAGGTGACATTCCTTTTCTAAATTTAGGTGTCACATTTTAACTGTCCTAGAAAATTAATTGAAATTTTATTGTATCCGTTTCTGAATTTCCACTTAAATGCTTTCAGACTGTTATCTGTAAAGATTAAAGGAAGAAAGCAATGCAAAAGGTGATTGCTCATCACTGTGTTAATCCCTAGGTAAGAGCGATGAACAGTGTGCAGCTGCTGGACTGGCATGCCTTCTGTGTGTGCAGATGGGGTCAGGAATTGAAAGCGAGGAGATTTTTAAGACCCTTGGTCCAGTTCTGAAGAAGATTGTCTGTGATGGAACAGCGAGTATCCAAGCCAGACAGGCTGTAAGTATGAAATGTTTATTTGCCAGTCGGGGACAGAGGGCAGCTTTTGACCAGTTCACTGTTGTGTAATCCAGAACTAAAGGTTACCACACCAGTGTGTACTCATAATGTTGACATGTGCCCTGATGCGTAGCAGTTTTCACTGGCTTGAAAAGTTCCACCTGAAGGTTGAACATGATTCTCTCCTTCAACCTAGGCCCCTCTAATGAGCTGTTACACATAGTACTTCATCAAGTGTCTGAACTCACTGTCCTGTGCTTGCTGTCTCTGTACTGCAGTTCTGAGGGCTGGTGTTGAGGTCCTAGAAAACATTTTCCCACTGAGTGATATATTCTTCCTGTATTAATTTCATTTTATTCTTAAGCAACATAAAAATGTTACTTAAGCATTTACATTTATTTATGATAAAATCATGTACAGCACATCTGAACTGCATAAACAATGCAGTCATACTACCAAAAGTATTTCTAAGTTACTTTTGCCTTGTCATCTCACCTGTACATCAGCAGTATGCTTGAAATAGTGAGTGAAGTCTGTCCAAAGCTCTTGCCAAACGTTTTACTTTTTCCTTAAACTTCAGAGATTTAAGTAATTTCTCCAACTTCCCTTTTATCATTGTGTGGCTGGCTACTAGTAATCTAGTCAAGCTGTGGCACAATAGATACTGTTAGCTGAAAAAGGAGGTGGTATTAATTCAATAGCAGTTATTCCTACAAACAAACAAAGGCTATTAAAGTTTGTCCTGTTTAAATGTAGTTTTGAGTCCTGTGTGGTTAGTGCAAGCATCACTTTGAAATGTTTCTTCCTTATGCTTCATAAGAAAAATTGAACTAGAATATGGGGCATAGGGAACAGATCTGCAGTGGAAATTGGAAAGTTCCAGGAAAGGTTTTTGAAGTGCAGTTTTCATGCCATTTAATTGTAACAGATCAGAAGGGGAAAGTATTTCCCACAGCCATGAAAAAATGTCATATGTTCATTACTGTTTACCAGCATAATTTGTGCTAGTAAATCCTAGTGAGATTTAAAATCATTGGGTGAAAAGAGTGCTATGTGTAGCTTTTTCAAGCTTTTGTAAGCTATTTTAAAATAATACATGAAAAGTGAAGGCTTGTGAGTAGCATATGCTCTAAAATGATCCTGAGAGTAGATGGGAATTGGGAGCTAAGTATTACGAAGAAGCTGAGTTAAACAGTGTTGGAGACTTCTAGACTCTGATAAGGTCTTAATCTCCAGTTTCTATTACTCCAGGTGTTAAATTTTAAAGGTCCCAAGTTTTAAAGGTTTGTCAACTGTAACATTATTGTCAAATACTGACACTTTTTTTTTCTTTTGTGTCTAGTGTGCAACCTGCTTAGGGATTTGCTGTTTCATTGTCACTGATGACATTACGGTGAGGATGATTGATGCCTTTCAGATGTAATAAACTGACAAGGTGAAAATGTGTGATTCTTAGGCCACTTCCATTATATATTTTCCTTGTACAGGAACTGTACTCTACTATGGAATGCCTGGAAAACATCTTCACAAAGGCTTATCAGCGAGATAGAGACACTAATGGTGTATCAAGTACCCATAATACTGTGCTTCATGTCAGTGCTCTCTTAGCATGGACACTGTTGTTGACCATTTGTCCAATGAATGAAGTGAAGAAGAAAATTGAAATGTGAGTATCTTTCTTGGAAAGCAGTTTGTAGTGACTATATGTAATGAAAGTGTCATCAAAATTTAGATCTTAATGGCATATGACTTGCTCCTTAGGCACTTGCATAAACTTCCAAGTCTGCTGTCTTGTGATGATCTCAACATGAGAATAGCTGCTGGAGAAACACTAGCGCTTCTCTTTGAACTGGCACGTGAAACAGATGCCGTAAGTAGATGTCGGCAGCTAAACCTTCTTTCATTGGGACAATGATGACACAAATTACTTAATCTGTGTTGGATAGCACCCTGGATCTCAAAAAGCAGCAAATAATTCCATGGTTTATGTTCTTTTTTGTCTAAGTGGGTATAGGAATAATTCACAGCTTTCATTTTTTACACTTAATTTCTATGTTGCAAAACAGGACCGATAGAACAAAATGCATCAAATAGCTGAATAGCAACTAGAAATATGGAATGCAAGATTTTAAATCTAAATCCAACACCTGCTTTTAAAATAAAAAGATCTCCAGAGAGATTCCAGGATAAACAGTTTTGTTTACTATAGTGGGAACGCTAATCAGATGCTTATGCAGATGAGTTTGAGTAGTTCACAGTCTGCACAATTCTGCTCTCGCAGCCAAAAATCTGTCATCAGGTGGAAAACATGATGACTTTAAGTATTGTTTTTTCAGTGTTCTTACTTAGGTAACTTGAGAAGAATAACTCGCATTGCATGATGGTTTCAGAGCATTTGAGTATTTGTCAGTTAAGAACTAGGCAGTCACTTTAAGAGGGAGATTTTTAAAGAATTTGCATAAATTTTGCACTGATACCAGTATTACTATGTTTGATGAAATTCCTTGGAGTTTGTTTTTGAGTTGGATTAGGTGCAAGCTGCTCAACATTAACTCATCCACAGCCAAAGTTGTCTTTACATTCTTCAATGTGCCTTATTAATTTTCAGACTGTTTTCTTGACAGCACAGGAGGAAACAGCCTCCCTCTGCTTACACATGGCACAGCTTGGGAGAGTTCCCTGAAGGGCTCCCAACTTAATCAAGGCTGCTCTGCTTTGCCAAAACACTGTCTAAAGTGAAAAGATAACTCCATTTGAGTTGGGAATCACGACACACTAGCACTGCATAATCTGAAACAATATGTTAAGGCTTCTGTATGAGTGTAAACAGTGCAGATTTGAGTCTCTTGGCTATGGAAGTCAACTTTGAAAGGAACAAAAATAAATGGAGACCACAACTTGATCCTTTATTTGGTCAAGCTGACTAGATAAAATTTGTTAACAAATGAGACTGTACTCACTACAAATCTCTTCTGTTCATTGAGGTAGTGCCCTGGTAATCATTACAAACTACTCTCATTGGATCCTTAACAATCAGTGCAGATTAAAATTACTTACTGTATTTGCCTTTGACCAGTTCCTTTCAGAAACTGTGACAAAATATTCAGATTAAACAACCCCACAAACCACAAAGATTTGTTTTTATGTGAGGATGCGTGCATTCATATTAGTCAGGTGAACTACTGCCAAATTATTAAATGCAGTGGAGAAAATAATTATATGCATGTAAAGCACATATTATTTAATTTAATGAATAGCACTAAGTTATTTATTACAGTTTACTTAAAGTGTTTTGTTAAGCATTTAAAAAAAGAAACCTGCTTTCTAGTTTCTCATTCCATACAAGACTTATAGCTAAATATTCCATACCCTCAGTCTAATGGTGTCTCACAGTCTGCCTCCAGCAGCTTGAATTCTTTGCTAAGAACATTCAAGTGCCCTCAGCTTGTTGACAGTATTTCAGCAGATCTGTTAGACAGTTTGGGTCCCTTGGAATTATGGAGCAGAACAGATCGGCAGGTGTAGATGCACACTGATGGAGCTGTATGGTTCACATGGCTGACTACCAAAACAGAGTTTGTTAGTGCCCTTCCTGGTAAATTGGGTGCTCTGACTTTGTTCTTACTGGCTTAAATGCTGCAAGTGGAGCTGCAGAAGTGCTCTCTGTCTTTTTAAATAAAGTAAGACCTTGTAGAGATCTACATGCCCAAAATTTAAAAACATCCATTTTCTCATTTGTGTTAAAAGAGGTTAAGGCCAGAAAATAAAATTTAAAAACCCTAATATTTGTTGTTGTTGTTAACCTAGGATTTCTTTTATGAAGATATGGACATTCTAACAGAGAAACTAAGAGCTCTGGCTACTGATGGAAACAAGCACCGGGCCAAAGTAGATAAAAGAAAGCAGCGATCTGTCTTCAGAGATGTTCTCCGGGCTGTTGAGGTGGTTCTTTTGTCTTAGTTACAATCTAGACCTTAAAAATACACAGTATCCAATGTATTTAGTGAAAATAGTTTTATTATTGAACAGAATTACTGTGTCAGTGAAAGAAACAGGAAAAACTTTTAAGGGAGATTTCATAGTCCGATCACTTGAGTGAAATAGAGCTGCTTTTTATAGGACTGTAGAACAAAGATACTTGGAATATCTAAACATCTTAGAAGCTAAGAAGGCTTGGCATTATTTGAAGTCACCTTTAGGATTCTGCCCGTAGAAGGATCTGAGTCACTATTATCACTTGTTACATTCCATTGTCCCAAATGTAACTACTCATACTCGTAAGGTGGAGACTAAAGGAGGCTTACAGGTGACTTAAAGGTGACTTCTGTACTCAGAACTGTTTTTTCTGGAGGTAAGTCCAATTCTTAATGTAACTTTAAAGATAAAAGTTGAGTATTTGTTGTTTGAAAAGCTTTCTAATTATGAAGAATATCAGCTTCAAGTTCTACATGAGATTTGACTGTAAGTGTGCATCTGCTTTATGATCAAATACAATATTTAGTATATGTATACTATATTATTTGGAAGGTTTTGGTGTGCCAAATTTATCAGTGAAAACAAAGCTCACTGATATGTATAAAATTCCTTGTACAAAACACTGTTTAAATTAAAATTATGTATGTTGTTTCCTTTGATTTTTGTGTAGGAGCGTGACTTTCCTACAGAGATGGTGAAGTTTGGACCCGAGCGTATGTATATTGACTGCTGGGTTAAAAAACAAACTTATGAGACATTCAAGGAGATTCTGGGGTCAGGGATGCAATATCATTTGCAGGTGAGCTTCTCTTTGACACTTGCTCAGACTGTTGCTCCCTGTCTTGGCTTCTTTGGTGTAACTCAGTCTGAATTACAAAATCCTGAGTAGAACTTAGTGAAACGATGAGCTTTGCACTTGAGATTTCAAAAGACAGCACTTAAAAAATAACTACAGTGGGCTACAGTGGTCTATGTAAGCTGCTTCTGAGTTGTAGCCTGGGTGTGCTGGCTTAGTAATGGACTTCTCCAAGAAGTAAAAAATTTAAGCTGAGTATCTTTTTAGCTCCAGAGTTTTCCCTGAATCCTTAGGCTCTCTTTCAGCAGAGTGGTGTTGTCATCTGGCTGCTATAAAGCTGCGTGCCTCCACCCTTTCTGTTCAAGCCTGTGAAAGGAAGGCAAAGTTTTAGTTAAAAATAAATGACCACAACTTGCAGCCCAATGATGACAGCATATCAGAAGAGACGGCATAAGTCTTTATCTCTGTTCTGGGAACTGCTTGTTTACTAGGCATCTGTTTACAAATGTAGCAGAAGCCGGAGCTATACCTTAGGAATAAATGCACCCAAATTGGTGTGATAATAATGGGGTTAAAATCTTCTGTCCTGTGTTAATTGAATTTCTATGTGACTGAGGGAGCTCAGGCATGTAGCAGGCTTTTCAGTTTTTTCAAGTACTAGTTTCACAGCCAGGTATTTTAAAACTGGTGTGCTGTGAAAACATACAGGTCTGTTCAGTTGCCTGATTTTGTGTAGAACAGAACAGTATCTCATTTGTTGGGATAGAAATATCAAAAGAGGCAGGAGGGGCTGCCCTCAAGGTGGCAGTTTTCACTTTTAGCCTTATTCTGGTTGAAGGAGGAAGTGTTTTTGACTTAATTGCAAAAGGTAACAGCAATTTGGCACAAATCCTAGTATTTCTTACTGGAATGGTTGATATTTAACAGTAGTCAACTTTAGAGACTTGATAATTAGAGGGGAAACTGATCATTTGGTGTGTTTCTTGTTTAGTCAAATGACTTTCTTCGGAATGTGTTTGAGCTTGGTCCACCAGTAATGCTGGATGCTGCAACTCTTAAAACAATGAAGATATCCCGTTTTGAAAGGGTAGGTTATTGCACCTTAATGAATGGTCTTTACTTCATACTCTAATTCATTTCTCCTGCACTTCAGAAGCTGTCATTGTTAGACTGGTTACTGTAGTTCTAAGAGTTCCTCATATTGTCCTGAATGAAACGCAGCTTTGTATGCATCTATGAGCTATTACATTTTCCACTGGGCTTGCGTCTGCTACTGTGTTTTTTTTCAAGGGGTCTGAAGGTTGATGCAGGTGCTGATGGTGACCAGATTCGTGTTCCACACATGTGAATCTTGGTCTCTTCTGAGAGATACATGTTTTTGGGGAGGGACCTACAGGAAACCATGGAAATTGAGTCTTTGTAGAAAAAGACAATATCCCAAACTCTGCAGTGGGAAATGGGCACTAGGAGGTTGACTTTGTTCTATTGATTGTGAATGCATTCATCCTGCATATAATTTGGGGAATGGTACTACCAAGTTTAATGTGGGGGTGAATGTAACCTACATGGTATCTGTTTGATTGTCAAGACTGACCTGCTTGTAGTTCAGCCTTCCTTATACAGGCCAAGTTTATTTTAAATACACATATTATCTATATCTGTCTGTATATATATACTAAAATTAAATCAGTGTTTGGTGCAAAGGTAGCATACTATAAATTTCAGAAGGCCTACCAGTTTACTTCAAAGATTAATAAAAAGATATTTTCATTTATTTTGTAACATGAAAAATCTCTGAAGGGCATAAGCCTTATGACACTAACTATTTTTTCTTTTTTTATTTTGTAGCACTTGTACAACTCTGCAGCATTCAAGGCTCGGACAAAGGCTAGAAGTAAATGTCGTGATAAAAGAGCAGATGTAGGGGAATTTTTTTAGATTCCCTTTTCAATATGGTTCAGTTTTTGTAATTAAAATAAATTTGTAACATTTAAATGACTTTTTTAACTTTAGTAGTCAGTTTGCAGTTGTGCATGGGTTTGTTATATAGTCTGTAAATATAATTCATGTTGTTGCTTAGATGCATATGCACTGTATATAGATTTGTTGCACATAGGTAAAGCTTTATAAAATGAAGGCCTTGTTGCCCCTGTAAAATCATGGCTCAGGCCTGTTACTTCGGCTGAGCAGGACAGTGGGAAAGACACAGCTGAATTAGGGGCAGAGAAGCATTCTGCGTGACCATTGTGTGCTCACATCATGGTGTATGGTGGTTGGTTGAATTGTTATGCTTTAAAACTACGAAAACAGATAACCGGCTCCGTGCTTAAAAAGGCCGGGTGTTTGCAATAAAGTGCTGATGCTTGCCACCATCTTCAGCGTCAGTCTTTTGTGTCCACTGTGATAGATTGATGTAACAGTTGGTGCAGGGGTGCATTATAACACTCACATTACCCCCCACTAGCTCCAAAGGCCAATTATGTTGTAACTGATGCATTAAGTGGGGTGGATAAGTGTAGTCAAATGCTGTGTGTCAGACTGGATTCTTTATATAAAGGTAAAATAATTCATTAAGTGTTTTGATAAGAATGTGCTAATATGAAAAGATGACCATGTTTGTGTGAAATTATTTTAGTAACGTTAAAACTCTCCTGTGGTAGATGGACAAAGAAATTCCTATGTAAGTGTAACTTTATCCTGACAGGGACTATGAAATGCAGTAACTTCCACTGACAGTCAAACAGTGAATGACTAATACTTGCCTCCATGTAAAATAAAAGCAAGGTTCTTGTGTTCTGAAATTGAATATTTAATTTTTAGATTAAAGATGTTTCTCACTTCCTGGTCTCTGTGTCAGAGTAATTTCTCTGTAAACGAAAAGCTGTAACACTGCAAAAACCCAAAGGCTGAAAGGGGGATGGGTTTGTTTTTTTGGTGGTCCAGACATTTGCTTGGGGTATTCTCAGTGCTCTAGTAGACATGTGAGTCTACCTTGCTCTGTTTTAAAGGTGTCTCCTGTTTGCATGAGGTCTGCACAACAGCCTAATCTTCATTTGTCATTGCTTCCCTAATGGTCAAAAGTTTTCTATTTTTGGTGCTGCAGAACACATTGTCCTTTATCTTAGAGGAACCATTCCATCTTAGCTGTGTTCATACTGAAAATTACTCTTATAACCTCAGTTATTGGTTCTATAGGACTGAAGTGTGCCAGTAATTGAGAACTGTCTTAGGAATAATGGGTTTTAGGAGTATGTAATAAAGACACTAAAACCTAAATAGCTGGAGTTTCTGAAACTGAAGATCTATAAAGTGCATGTTAGAGCAAACATTCTTAAAGTGTTTATCACCAGCTGAAGGAAACATTGCATTGAAAATAGCACCTCCCCCCTGCATGCTTTTGCCTGCTCTGATAAGGGAAAGTTTGGGTTGGGGTGGAGTGGGTTTTTTTTGGTTTTTTTTTCTCCCTCCCAGTTTCTGGTTACATCAGAATCTATTCCAGAAATTTCAGAATACTAGTGAGATGTACCTTTCCATTACCCTCTTTTTATTGCCCATCAAATAATCAACTATGTAAGAACGTGTTGGGCTTACAAAGCTGATCACTTGGACTACACAAGCCTTCACCTGAAGTCTGGAATGATGAACATGTGCTGTCAGTGTCATACAAGTGGAGAAAAAACTCCTCATCCTTGAAGGAGGTGAAGCTGTGTGCCTGTACTTGCCCAGCCTGAGACAGTTCCCTTTGAGCCAAACTGTTCCTCAAGCCTGTTGGCCTCTCCTGGTGCTTCTGTGTAGTCACCTTCGGTGGTGTCCTTTGCCAGGCGCTGTTAACAGCTTCCTACCCAGTGTCACACCCTGGCAGGGTGCCAAGCTGGTGGTTGCCCTTTTCCCTGTTCCATTGTAGCTGCCACCCATGGTGCCCTGTGTGTCTTCTAGTGCTCTTGCAGAGCTGGGATATTCTGCAGTCCTGCAGCCTTCCCATGGGTTTGCAGACCTTTGCAAGCTTAGAACTGGAGAGGCCTGGGTCCTTGTCTAACAAGCACGTTGGTGTCAGGAGGTTTTGGGGCATGGGAGTCACCCTGATATCTTTTTCTGGCTTGCACATCCTAATTTGGAGGGAGGACTTCCAGGAGACTCCTGCAGAAAGGGAGCAATTCTGGGCAGCAGAACTTGTCATCTTAGGGTGGAAAATATGAGTCAGGGGATTTACTTTCTTGTTTCCTGAAAGAGAAATATGTTGGCAATTTAAAGGGATTCAGAATTTTAGACGTAGTGATGCCTTAAATGGCTACCTGGAAATAGAGACTAGACAGGAATAAGGGAATAAAGGAGGTATTTATTTGAAAGGCCTTCAAAGGTACACTCTGGGGGTCCAGAGGCTCCTGCCTCAGTGGATCTCAAAATGGATGACAGGTCATGAGTTCTTCACACCTTTATAGTTTTGGTCCATTTGCATATCAGCATAAATTCTCTAATTAAAACTTCAGCTAATGATGTAATTTCCCAAAGCTTGCCCCCCTCCCCAAGATGAAGGTTTACTCTTTTTGGGCCTAGGATGGTCTGGGTGTCCTTGGAGAGCAAGCTGGAGAGGTTTTGTTATGTCTATCTTAGCATAAGAGAGCAGCAGCTAACGAGCTACAGGAAACTTCAGAGTTACACTAGGCAGTACAGGATATGAAAAAATATAAAAGTCAAAACCTAAGGCATCAGTAGGATGGCTTCAGAAAGAATTTATTGTTCTGAGCTGCAGTCCCTCTGTGTGTCAGCTGCCTGTCAATACAGTGTACCGTAACATTGCCTTCTGCAATGTCAGCAAGGAAAAAAGTGATCAAAAGAACTGTCAGTAAATGAGCAATTACACTACTTACCACCAGTTAATCAGAAGTTAATCTTTGAACAACTAAGGATGCCAGACAAATTAGTCCACCCCATAATACTGTCACACTTGAGTTCGTAAAGTGTGGGGGAGAAGGGGGAAAAGACCCTGCTTTTACTAGTCTATGACTTTAAAATACTCATGACTGCAGTCCTGTAGATATGACTCCTCTGCATAGCAAACTGGTTACTCATAGCTACAGTGTTGTAGATACAACTCTTCTGCATAGCAAATGCATTTTGGACAAGCACTAAACCTAAGAGGTTTGGCACTAACCAAAAGGTTAGTGAAATACTGATCTTCAGTAACAACCCCTGTTCTCCACGACAGGATATTATCATGATTCCGATATAGTAAGAAAGAGCCGTGTATGTGCTGATCTCTGTTTCAGCAGATCGATACTGTGAAGTGAGTATATTTAGCCAAGTTGAACTCTAAATATAGACTGGAAGGGGCAGTCTGTTTCATAGCTATCTTTATGGGTACTGCAGGACTTCACAGGTTCCTATGGGACTAAAAGTAGAGAGAGGAACTGCAAAACAAGTTTTCTTCACGTGATTTTCACTGGCTGATTTCTTCTATACTGGCACATTACCTGAATGTAATTATGTTGTAAGTAATGTTTCATTCTCCTGTTTTTTTATCCTTTTAGATTTTAATTCCTTTTTTTTCCTGTGAAGAATTTTCAGTGTGTTCTAAGTTTTTATTTTACCACAACAGCTTAAGAAGAAATTGTAAAGTTACATTGGGGAAAAAAGTCTTTAGGCAAGGATGAAGTACAAGATAAAGTGAATCCGAAGCTCCCAATGTTTAGATTGGTTTGCTGGGAAAATAATCAGTACTTTTGTCCACTGACACTGACATTTGAATCCTTTCTCCTTTGGCATGTCAGTGGAATCAAACAAATGTAATATAAACTTTTTTGAATTAATAATGGTAACCTTCACTCTGTTTACATGTGCAAATAATTAAATAATTAGTAGTAAATGCAGAAACATACAACTCATAATTCTAATGAATCAAACGTACTCACATTTATTACAGCTCAAGTTGTAAAGAGTCTTCCTGGAAGCTGCAGGGAGGTATTGATCAAAATACCCAAGAGAAACAACAGCTCTTCAGAATCTAAAAATTGCCCAAAGCCTTTGTGTGCGAAGTGGTAACTTTTAGCACACCGTTCAAACGCGGGGCTCCATAATGGTTGCGTTGGCTGTGGATGTGTGTGTGGGGAGGCAGCAGAGCAGAGCCAGCCCTAGTGGGGACATGGCTCACAGACTGTGCTGCATGGTGCCACGTGATGTTCTAAAGGAAGGACAGTGGGCACAGCCATCTGTCCTGAAGTTACTGCTGCACACCTTAAAATCATATGCTAGGTAAGGCTAACCCCTATTATGCCAGACTTTCTACATTTCCTTTGTACTTTGAAGCAATAGTTCTGAACAGAGAAAAAAATAAGCTGCAATGTTTTCTTATAGGCTGTGAAAAAGAAATATGAAAGTATTCATATAGTCCTGTCAATCTCCACTAGCAGGGGAACAATCCCTGTTGTCAGGATTGATTTCAGTTCTTAGTCTTCAGACTTACTGAGGCTCATTGAATGTCTGCTTTACTGTGTGCTCAGATTTGGGGGAATTACAAGAGTCTTCTGCATTTGGTTTGATAAGGGAAGGAGTGAGTATTTTCTGCAAACAATCAGGGCTATATTAATCAAATTCTAGGGGTTTTATTTAAGTGTTATATTAGGAATCTGGTCACACTGTTCTCTATTCTTTGGAGAGAAAGACAAGGCTTACAAGCACATCAAGAAGACAGTTCAACCCATCTAGGATTCAGAAATCACCCTTAGGTGCTTAACACACATCGTCAAGGGAGGTTGATGCACCCCATGAAGTGCTGATTTATGTTGGCAGGTAAAATTGAACTTGGGAGCTTTATAAAATACTAAATGGGTAAGGTGCATTCTACTCCAAATTTAAACTAATCTGTGTGAGCTCCCTCCTTACATTCAATAGCAAGAAAAAGGTACATTTAGGCTGTGATTCTAAGGTGAGAAAGGCATATATTAGAATAAGAGGGATTTTACCTGGAAGGATGTATTTTTCTTCAATGAGAGAGGGAGTTTTTAGTGACAAGTGTAGGCAAACAGGCCTACCTAGAGTGTCTGCATCTCCTTATGTCTAGAAGTGTAGTTTGTTTCTAGAAGACATTTTTGGAATCAGATTAGTGTAAAGAAAAGCAAAAGACACTGATATGGAATAATGTGCAATACATAGAAGCAGCTTCCTTAGGTACTGCTTCTTTTCTATATATAATATTCTTTCAAAACAGTATTTATGTTAAGAGCCATCCACTGAATTCATGCACCCAGACTCTATGGAGAAACTGTTTTTACTGACTGGGCCTCATCCAGTGCCTTTTTTAAAGCAAGGGGTATTAGTCTGAAGAAAAGGCTTTTTGAATTTGTCCAAAACTGTGTGGAGTAGAACTACATTGGAAGACCACGATTTTTGTTCTATTTTCACAAATAATAACTTCACAGTAATATTCTAAAGTGTATAAACAGATATGTGCTCTTGTTGCTTATCTCCTACAATTATACCTGATTTCCCTGTCTTATCTCTGAATTATTTGATGCTGAAATAAGAGGACCTGAGTAACATCCTTTCTGGAAGTGTTAGTGAAGGTCTGACTTTCACTGTGGTCAGGATCTCACACCATCTCTTACCAAGTACTCACCAAATCAAAGGATAATACACTAAATAGGTACCATTCAATGCTGGAGCCAGTCAAATTGATTTTTCTCTTTCCCTCTTTCTCCATACATATACATATGTGCACAAACACAATGTAGAAATGAAATGTTTTAATCATCAAAGGTTTCCAAGAACAAACAAGTGCTATTTACTGAGTTACCCTGCCTTCAAGATCTAGTGAGTGTAGTGGTCCTTCAAATCCCTTTATTTTAAGGATTGTTTAGGCTGCTCAGTATTTCCTTAGAACAGGACACCAACTAGTTATTTCTCATAGCCATATGTTAATTTACCTTTTAAATAATTATTTCTTTTAGATACAATGGAGAGGCCTTCCCTGGAATTTAACCTGCCTGATACTCATGAAGAAGGAAAACTTTATGTGGTCGATTCCCTAAACAACCTAAACAAGCTAAATGTTTGTCCAGCTGAATCCCAGCATTCACTAGGTAGGCATCATAGGTGATCTGTGGATTTCTGTATATACAATCCATATTGTGCATCACTAATGTCAACAGCCTAATAGGCCAACATGCTTACCAAGCTCTGTACTAAAAATGTAAGAAAAAGATTGAAAATGGCATAATTTAGACAGATCAGATAATGATTTAGCTGACCCTGCTGAGTATTTCAGCTTTAGATTCTTGAAAATCCTTGCATTTAGTTAGGGATTTACTGTCAAACCTGAGCTTATCTTCTATTTCAGTCAGGATTTATGAGGTGATCACTTCCAGGATAATGTCTCTAGTAATGCCCAATGTATGCCTACTACATAAATAGCATCATAACTCTTCCCAAGCACTAAAATTCATAAGTGGCAATAGAAGCACCTGAGAATTTCTGTTCATTCCTTTAAGACACCTCTCCTAAGAACTCAAACCAGTTACCTGAAATATCTCATGAAACCTCTAAGCATTTTACTTTCCAGACTGTCTTTACTTACAGTTTCAGAAATGGCTCCCACACTTCTACTGGTTTGATAAGGCTTTTGCCTTTGATTTCTCACAGCAACAAGAATATTTTCACCCAGAGACAGCTACAATATATTTCAGTTCTTTGTGACCTGAAAATATCTTAAAACCTGGAGTTCTTCAGCAGAATTCCACATAAAAATATTTTAATCTGCTTTTATTTCCCTCACTGCAATGGCAAATTTGAGTGAAGAAATTTATAGATCAACAGTTATGTTGAAACATGTTTCAAGCGGACATAACTTAATTGTGCTTCTAGTTATGGGTCTTAAATGTTTTCTCATTGCTTCTGTTTCCAAGTCTTCTAACTTTTCCTAATCCAACTAACTAGAGTGGTGCTGGTTTCTGCATTTAACTCAAATATGTTAGACATAAAGTACTAAATTCTCATATGCAGATTATCTTGATACTCTCACTTCTACATGTAGAAAATGAGGCAATGGCATACATCAATATTAATGTCAAAGAAACTCCTTTCAGTGTGACTGTTTTGCTTTCTTTTGCAATTTTTGTTGGACAGCGTTATTTACTTTTCAGGTAAATATACAAGGTTCTGTGGAAACATATGTGGTTCTCTGGAATAATCACATGCATGCATTGACTATTCATCCCTACATTTCAGTAGTAAATAATGGTAGATTAATATGTATTTTATTCACAAATTTGTAAAATCCTTTGGTTCCTTCTAGGATTATTCTTTTAATGTAGTTTTTAAGCTTGGAGAGTCTGTAGATAATCTCATCATCTAGATACCATCAGCTACCTTACTCAGCAGCATAAAACTCTGGTTCTCTTAGCATAAAATCAGAGACATGTCAAAAGCTATTTAAAATGTATATACCTTTTGGTTGCTTCAATAGGAGCCATGCAGTAATTTCTTTATATTTTAGATGATAAAATGTTCCTACTGTTTGCAGGTTGACGAGAATGTGTCTATTTCTCACAACGCTGCAGTCTGGCATGTTCAGCCTCATGAAATAGTAAGAAGCATTCATTAGGTAGAGCGAGCTCAGACCACTTTTGAGACTGCTATTGATAGCTTGGCATGCTTGGCAGGCAGCAGTAGCAGGCACTGCCCATTCCTAACATTCTGATTAGAAAGCAATATTGGTCCAGGCACTCAGTATATGGTGCATTTGTTGTGAATTCTCAGGGAATAACAAGAGAACCTCAAAGGACAAATATGGAAATATTTCAGTGTACTCATGGACAGAAGTGTCTTAAACACAAAATAAAGAAAACCAGAGGTATTCCCAGAGATCTACCAGCTCAGTGAATTGCTCAGCCCTAGGTAGAGTCACTATTAAAGTGCTATAATGGCATATGCAGCTTTTTCTCAGCTTTATCACTACATGTTCAGTTGCAAAGACCACAGAGATTTCCACCAGCTAAAACAAGAACATGATCTAGAAATATATTCTTCACAGATGCACAAGCTACTCTCCCTTTCAGAATAGCAAGACAGCAATTACAGACGGATAAATTACAGTAATTTGCATGTAATTTTAGTATGTATGAGACTGACACCAAAATGAAATTACATTAGCTTCCTCCTCCCTCCAAAACAGAAAATAAACCCAAATCTTTCTAAGTTATTACAGTAGTATACAAACTTAAGATAAACAAATCTGGCTCAAGTATAAATTTTTTACATTCACATGAATTTCATGGTGTTCATGACTTGACCTGTTATCTTTGGGGTTTATTGCTACCTCACATGGATTGCAACTGTTTTTATCAGAGAAACTTCTGAGTTTCCCTACATATGCAATACATTCTCTAAAAAGCAATGAACTGGCTTGTTGAGCTTGTTGATTCAAGGTCAGCATTACAAGTGCCTTTCCTTTTTGCCCTCATTCTTCCCATGCTTAAAGGACAACATATGTAGTCCATGTAAGAGTGTGTTCCATTCTTGACAACTGGGAGGATAGGTACCTCATTTTTTTACTGGAATGAAACTAAAAATCCTAAAGATGAAGAAGAATATTGAAAACATTTGTTTTAAGATAAAAGAGTCAGAACCAACATTAATTCTATGCAACCAACATCAGGAGCTTGACTGAGGTGTTTACTTTGGGAAATTAATCACCCCAGGGATACTTCTCATTAAATAGAAAAAGAAGCATATCTAGAGGATGAATGTGTATGATGAATCTGTACCTTGGTTTTCAATATGAATTTTTCTTCTTTCCCTTTCGAAAAGGTTAACTGCATTCGAGTCCTTACAAAGCTGCCCAATGAAAACTTCATTGCAACTTTTGTACATGTAAAACAGCTGTAAAATTCTGAACCATAAAACAGGTCAACTTCAACAAAACACTGTATTTCAACAACAGAAATGTTTTGTTGAATGTGTTCTGACAGCCATAGCAGATGTATCATTTTTTTATATTTCCAAGTTCAAGCGGAGTTAATAAAGCTGATTTCTTCTCTTTTCATGCAATATCATAGGGAAAAAAAAATCTGTTGCCCAAATATACAATGTATTCTGCATCATTTCATGAAGGTAGAAGCATTTTGTCCTGCTTATCCTAACCAATCTTAACAAGCTGTATCACCAAATGATCTGTCATCTCTTAACAGAGGAGGAAGAGAACACTGGTGGTACTGGAGAAAGGATGGCAGGGAGCAACACAGGAAACCAGTGCTGGTTCTTCATCACATTTATTCTTACTTTGATCGTCAGTTTGGCACTTGTTTCATTTGTAATATTCTTAATACGTAAGTAAACCAAAGAGTGGTTCTTAAAAATGCAGGGCCAATTTTAAAAAGAACTTTGCTGAAATGTGTTATGCTACCTTATAACATGTTACTGCTGTATTTGCATGGTCAAAAGCTTTGGCTGGTTTTGGGCACTGGGTCCTGGTCCTGGGGGCAGAAGCACAGGCAAACAACACTCTCTCAGGGCTAAAAGGCACAATTTTATGCTTGGTGCTAAGGATTTGTGAGCTTCAACAGCTATGAAGAATTTATCTCAGCAGCATTATACTGTGTTACTAAAAATGATGACTGGAAATGAAATGAAAATTTAAAGGTAATTGTATGGCAATGAGATACTTTGGCAATGTGCCTTCCATTCCTTTCCAGATAAAACTCAGTATTGGGATAATTCCACTGAAACTGGAATTCCACCCAGGCTAGCACTCAAATCAGGCTACCTGAAGGAAGACCTGAAGGTTGTCATCAAAGTACTGACTGGAAATTGGTTTGAAACTAAGAAACTCTTGCGCAAAAGAAAAAAAAATAAAATAACATTTATCAAGATTTGCACATAGCATTGAGTCTGTAGACATAATTACTGCTCCTGTTTTCTAGGACTGATCGGGTGGGTTTAGCTAAACACATGGCTGGTTAATGGAACCCTTGTCATCTTGGGGTTTTCTGAGCTAATATTGAACAGAATCTGAGGAGCATTATTTCACTTTACAAGTCTATTTTGAAAGAATTGGAACCCATGTGAAATCAAGATTTCTTATATACTATAGTAGGGAATTTGCTGGAACATAGCAAAAATCCTGATGTTTTTTCTTTGACCAGGAAATCTAACCCATGGCTAAATTACCTTACAGGCACTCAAAGAAAGAAATATCAGACAAGTAAAGAACATAAAGTAGATTTTAAGTGACATGGTTGTAAAATCCTAATTTCAGATTTATTTAACAAGGAACTGCTAAAAGTAGAGCCTTGGTATAAAAAATGAGTATTGTGTTGCTCTAGTGGAAAAAAGATAAACTAGAGTGAAAAGCTTTCTTACAAGAATTAAAGCAGTTTGCTTGGGCTCAGGTTGGTGGAAGCCTAGGGTTTTTGAAACTGATTTCCAGTGGTGTTTCAGTTTGTGTTACAATGTTTTATTAGATAGATATGGATATAGATATAGATATTGGCATGACAGAAGAGGCAGGCCTCAAAATGCCAATATTTGCAAGAATTTCCCCTTAATTTAAAACAAAATACATGAACATACTGACAACAAATTGGATTTTGAAGCCCTAAATAAGACATTTCCCTGTGGACACTAATGGAATGGATACACTCCTGAAAACAGCAAAAATTATCTGACCCATATAAGATTTTATTATTCTGCACTAAACTGAAAAAAAAAATCCAGAATGTAAGCAAAAAAGAATGTAGTGAGCAGGTAAACCCACCAGATGTATAACTTCTTATCATTAGGTTCTGCAGTTGTTTTACTGTTTAATAATTTTAGTCTTCACAATTCCTTACAAAGTCTCACAGGAATGCTAGTGAGGGTGGTGATGCTCTTGATTTAAAGGTTGCCAATTTAATGTGGTACATTTTCCTTTTCAAGTTCAAACTAGAAATGAGGTGGACCAAATATCAAGCAGACTACTATCTGAAAAGAAGAACATAGAAGAGCTGAAGAAAATTAACAATATTATATTAAAGCGTCTAAATCAATCAGGAATTAAGGAAAAACCTTCTGATCTCCATGATTACCTATTTACCCATGCTGAGCTCAAAGTCCCTTGAGAATACATCTTCTATGGAAAAAAATTCAGCATATTCATGACTCAGATATTTTCACATATGGCACACAGGTTGCTGAAACATTACTGGAAAAGTCAGCTGAATGAAAAATACAAGCTGATAATATTTTATCCTGTTTTATGTGGACATAGATTTGTAATACTAAGCCCATATGATTCACAATAAACAATGGATTGTCAGTTTGGGGCAAGAATTCCAGATTCTCTGTGCATTGTAAATTACAGGGGTAAGGGCCTAGTTTTACTTTAAATGTAAGTGAATGATCACAGAAAATTACAAATTCTATTCATATGATTCCAGCATGACCTTGTTCACTTAAGCATTCTCCTGTTACCTTTGTACAAGCTTTCTGTTTGTTTCTAATATTATTTGTATTTAAGGATAACTTCTAATTTCATAACTTATAAATAAATCCATTCCTTCCCCGGAATTTTGTGGTTTTCCTTTCTGTGCATCTAAATATTCTGATATACTACCGTTTTTGTGAAAAACAAAACAAAACAAAATGAAAAAAACAAAAACACCAAAAAACCCCCCAAAACCACACAAAAAACAACCACCCAAAAAACCACAAAAAAACCCCTCCCCAAAAAAACCAAAAAACCCCCAAACTTGAATAACAACAAACCCTTTCATAAGATGCTATAGTCAGACCAAATTTGTATTGACAGAGTGAGTGTTCTATTGCCTTGCATGGAAAATGTGTTTAGAGGACTCAGTCTGGTAATGTCACAGCATCATCACAGCCACTCTGTCTCACAGCAATGCCAGTGCACTGTACTCACAATTTGCTCATGAAGGCCAAGTGTTTTTATAAAGTGATGTGGGGAAAATACTGCCTGTATTTGTACTCCCCCCCTAGAGCTACTGCTGGCCACCATCAGAGAAGGGCCAAATGAAATACGGTTGGAACCTTCATGGCTTTAATGTGGAGTGATACATCAGAGGCTAAAAGGAACCACTCTCTCTGAATTTACACAGTTGTGGAGACAGACACCTGAGAGTGTGAAAGGGACTGCTGCATAACTTTGTCATTTTTAGTATTCTGAACCTTCTACTGCAATATGCATTAAGAAGGCACCTCCATAATCCATAAATAAATTGGTTACTCCAGTCATGATGGTGGAATGACAGCTGACACTATGGAATACGTCCAACATCTTCTCTTTTACTTCAAGTTCTCCTTCTCGTCCAATTTTTTCTTATCCTTCNCATATTGGTGTTAAGCTTACAGTACTAAAATAATTGCAGTATCCCAGGGCAAAAAAAAAAAAAAAAAAAAAAAAGTCACCTTGTAAGGAAAGGAACCCTAAAAGTCTAACCCAATCATTTTTGAGTAAATCCTATTAAATGATAAAAGAAAAGGTTCCTTAAGACTAAAATAATGACACTTGCAGTGTTGCTTCTCTGTTCTTCTCTCAGCTGTCAGCTGCTTTTTAGTGACAGTATTAAATTCTCATCTCTCCCACTCCCATTGTAGCCACTGTAACTGCTCTCAAGCTCCTGCCTTACACTGACACACACCCATACTTGTGAGCCTGGGAAAAATGCTAGTATTTGGCGTTCAGTGTATCTCAAACGCAGATTTATCGCATCCCTCATTGCAACTGCAGTTACCAGAGCAGTCTCTGGTCCATTAGAAACTGATACCAAGAGCCAGTAGATTTTTTTTTTCTGGCAGGAAATTGTAAATAAAATGTGTGCTACAGCAACAGTCCCCAGAGAAAGTTTCCTCATCTCTCTAATGTTGTCCTCAATTACTCTTAATCTGGTTGCTCAATCAGTACTCATAATAAATGCACTTTTTCTGTCTCTGCTATTGATTAGAAGTGGTGTTGTTTCATTCCATGGTTTCCTCCTGCAAGATGCTGAGTGACCTCAACTGCCCCAGACTTAACAACCACCTGCGTCATAACAACGTACAGGCAATCTCAGTATCATAGAGGACTGAGGTATCATATTTGACTGACTCAAATCATCCTTTTCATATTTAATTTCTTCTTCACTGCAGTGATCAGCAATTAAGACCAGTGACTGAAAAAGTGCAAAGGTCCAATGCTGATCCTGCTAGTGCTGCTGAAAAACACCTGTTGCTGGAGATACTTGCAGACATGGAAGATGTAGGGCAGCGCTGCTTATGGCTGCCTTTGGCTTCTCAGCTCAAGCTAAGGGTAGTTAACAATATCCATTTACTGTCAGAACTGCTTCTATATGGCATCAGAGCAAGGGTTGAGAACAGAGTCCACAATCCCTTCATCAACACTATCTGGAGGACCCCCTACAAGTTCCTTTAGGGGAGATTTTCTGTCTAATCTACTGGCAGTGAAGTAGTCCCAAACAAACCAATACTTGATTCTTAAAACCTACAAACCTGACCCTGAAGTGAATTTCAGCTCAGTTCATAGGTCAATAATCCTTATCTCAAATAAACAGCTAAGCAAACTCCAAACTCCAACTGCATGTGACGTGACTGCTGTGCTGTATATGGATGTTACAACATCTGCAGGCGTGAGTAAGATCTCTCTTCCTGTATGGTGGCACATCTCAAGAGCCTTTGCAATGTCTAGTATTACAACAGGAGGAAGATGATCTGACAGCTTCATCTTATAGCAGTCACAGCTGTTCTTGGAAGTACTGCTTCTTTCCTTGTTCTCTTGCAGGTGTTGGGGTTTTAGAAGTTCCCCATTCTTTCTTCTCTCCCTCTTAAAGGAATTTTTCCCCATGTTTTGTTGATAAGGAACAAATTACTGGGTACTTAAGAGAAACAAAGAGACCTGGCTACAGGGGGAAGGTCTGGCTAGCTGCCCTCTTTTTGCCTGGAGTTTTCTCATTGGGCAGAAACTGGAACTGGGCGGGATTGAAACTGGCAAGGGGGAGCGAGATACAGGCCGGTTCTAGTTCTCTGATATCGGGAGAGAGAGAGGCTGCTCTGCCCCGCCGCTCCTCTGCTGCTCCTGCAGCCTTCGCTGTTTCTGCCGTCTTTGCTGTTTTCTGACATTTCTGCCACAGCCGCCGCTTTCTGCTTCGGTTTCGGCTTTCTGCTGCTGCTGCAAGTTTTTTTTGCTACATTTTAGGTGCGGCACGCCCTGCCTGCCGAGACGTCCCGAGACCCTGCTGCAGCTCCGGAGTTGGATACATCTCATCTACAGCCCGGGATTTGGGTCCATCTCTCCTGCTCCAGCCTCCTGTTCCCGAGGGCCCTGCCTCTCTGCCCCAGGGCTTTGTGCAGCAGCTTCTCCTCAGCCATTAACGCGTGAGGGCTGAGCTGGCTCCGAGCGCCCCCTGCCGGCGCGGGGGAACCATTGCCCCCGCCAGCGCCCCCTGCCGGCCGTGAGCGGCACTGCAGCGCAGGGAAAGGGCCTGAGAGCCGAGAGAGGCTGCACTGGAGCCTGCTCTGTTTGGGATCGCTGCCTTGGGTACTGCTGCTTGTTTGCCTGGTTTTATATATATATCTCTCTATATATACATGTATATATCTATCTATCTAGTAAAGAACTGTTATTCCTACTCCTCATACCTGTTCCTGAAAGCCCTTAATTTTGAAATTATAATAATTTGGAGGGAAGGGGGTTACATCTTCTATTCCAAGGGAGGCTCCTGCCTTCCTTAGCAGACACCTGTTTTTCAAACTTGGACAGCAGGCTGTAGAGGTATCCACCCAAAGTAATTCACCTTTCAGTAATTATCTCAATCCACTGTAATTGTGGAAAGAGTGCACAGAGGGTTCAGATAGATTTCCCATCATGCCACTGACACTCCTCTGCTCAGTACTATCATTGCTGAAATAACAACATGGCTTCAGGAAATTGTCTACTGAATAAACCTGGGAAATATTAGAAAAAGGCTGGTATGCAAAGAGGACCACATGGAAGATTTGACTAATAAATTAATTCCACCTTCTATCAAAGGCACCATCATGCCAATCCTGAAGTGTTGGCTGAATCTTTAGGTTGTTAGGTAATATCAGCAGACAAAATACTTTCTTTCCTTGGTTAGCTTGCTGAGAAATTCACTCCTTTGTTCTAGATACCCACAACAGCCCATGTTCTTGTTAACCTCAAACCATCAGACAGTATCTGACTAGCGAATAGTATGACAGTATTTGTGGGGAGAATATACAGTACTAAATAGTAGAGGTTCAGCTGGGACACGCATTTGCCTGCCCTCCTTGGAGTCATGTTACCTTTAGAATATCAGCCTGTACTTGGCCTTATGCTGCTCTAGGGTGAAATAGCTCAAGCTCAATATCTGCAAACAGCATGTAAGAACTGAGGGCAAAACATCCATTATAGACACCTATCATGTCACAGGTTACACAAATCCAAACAGTGGGCACCTTCAGCTGCAAAAGAGGCACAGAGAATAAAGAGGGATTTTGAGAGACAATCAAATCCATCCCTCTGCCCAAGAGCAGCATTCAGTTTATTCAAACTGTTCCTGACAGAGGCTTGTCTATTCACATTGTAAAATATTCAGATTATGGACTGTCCCTGGGCCTCCCCTTCTAGTGTTCAACTAAACACATGGTTAAATCTGTTTTTCCTAAAGTCTTAACTAAAATTTTCCCCTATGAAATTTAAGCCCATTATCAATTGACCAATTCCTTGTAAACATGAAATATAGTTTGTACCTTCAATTTTTTCATTTATTTGATATTATACTAACTGCAAAGCAATTTTAACTTCGAGAAAGCTTTTTTCCCCTCTGAGATACTTGGAATTTTAATCTAGTCTGGTATGAGTTCAGTTCATGTGTTTTGTTCACTGGTAAAAATACAAAGCTGAACATGGGTAAAAAACAATAATGATGATGTACGAACTCTGCATCTGGAAAAAGAGAAAACACCAGGAGTGGCAAAAGGATTGTCACAAGTTTGTTAGACCACACACTCTCAAAGGTGATGTGTTGTGTGTGGCACACAATTGAAACTGTTCAGGAATGCTAAATATGGTCAAGGTATTTGCAAAATGAGCAGAGTGGAATAATGTTGAACAAAGACAAGAACTATTGTCACAACTAAAAGTATATGAAGAACAAAATCCCGTTTCATGGGGTTTTGAAGTCTTTGAAGATCATATATTTGTTTTTGTTTTATCAAAGCATATTCTTGTAAAATTATACAAGACTGCCTGCAAATGTGAATTTTCAGATCCAAAATTCCAGGTTTTCTTATTAATTTCACCCTATCTGACTGGAATTTCTGTTCTTGAGATACAGAACGCACCCCATTGGAAATGGCAGCAAAGCAATGTCCTTTGTGAAACCTTTACTGTTTTAAAAATATCTATTTTGACAGACAAAATTGCAACTAGTTCTAATTAGAATTCTGATCAAGCAAAACCTAGATAAAACAAATGCCAAGTAGCAACTAAAAAAACAGATTTATGTTTTGACTAGTAACTGAAAATCATTTGTCTAAGCAGATGATTAATTTTATCTTCTTATAGGCTGCTAGTGTAATTATCTCGGAGATGTTGGTGAATAATGAAAGTTGGATCACAACCTTACATCTCAGCCCAGTGCTACTGGGATTAAGGGGATTGTTCTTTTCAATTAAAAAAAAGCGCACATTCAGTCCATTACATGTTACTCTTCCTATTTTCCTGACAGATTAACAAGAATTCTAAGATTTAAAGAGAGGGATGGAGGGGGTGAGTGTACTGTCACTTCCTCTGGGATACATAAGAAAAAATAACACTGAGGCCAAAGAACTTAGTCCCATTCAAGAACCCAATCAATCTTGGAATTCAAGAAAAGGCTTTTATAGACTCTGTTTCCGATCCTTTCTCTGGTTTCTGGGCCACACTTCAGCAATCGAAATGCTGTCCACGATTCACTGATGAGCCAGCAAAACCCCTGAATGGTAATGAGAACCTTCCAGTAGAAACAGTCACAGTACAGTGCTGCTGCTAATTTATCACTGTGAGGCAAACCGCATTACACACAAGGGTGAAAGGACAATTTAAAAATCGATTGCCTGCCAATTTAAATATCTATTAATAATTATGGGTTTGCTTTTGAGTTCTGCACTGCTCATTTAATCTTAATATCTTCTTCATCACATAACTGACTTTGGAAAATAGTGTCTGTCTACGAGGTGACAAGAAATGTTGAAACTCCCAGACACTCTTTGCTCCTCAGCAAAAGCTCATGGATAATTCATTAACTCCCCTCTTTTAGGGTTTGTTGGTTTTTTTAAGCTTTAGTTTTTTTTCTTAAAGCATCACTGAAACATTTTTGTCAGAAGAAAGTGAGTAAAGTGATAGGACAGAGAGTAATGGGTTCAAACTGAGGAGAGAAAATTTAGGTTAGATATACAGAAGAAATTTTTTACTGTGGGGATGGTGAGACACTGGAACAGGTTTCCCAGGGGAAGCTGTGGCTGCCCCATCCCTGGCAGAGTTCAAGACCAGTTTGTATGGGGCATTGACCAACCTGGTCCATAGGAAGGTGTCTCTGTTCATGGCAGGGGGGCTTGGAACTAGATGATCTGTAAAATCTCTTCCAACCCAAACCATGCTATGATTCTACATGTAGGTGATAATAACAATATTTTTAGTGATTTTTAAACAGAAGGTGTGCTATGGATTCCATGTCTTTTCGTGCATTCACTTTGGTGTGCCTGAGCTGCTACTTTGATCTGAAATAGCTTTTAGATTGCACTCGTTGCTTGACAAGAATATGATGAATCAATGCTCCAGCTCCCTGAGGTCTTAGTGTTTAAGACCTGGCTTGAAACTACATTTAGCTTCATGCAAAAATCTGCAGCAGGAGAATTCCCAGCTATGGACACAGAGTCAGCTCAGTGAAGCGCACGGGGAACAAATGAAATCCAGGGAACTGATTCAGCACCTATAAATAAATACTGATGGACTCAAGGCCTCCTTCTCGAGGAAGGGCGGTAATGACAAGATGTCGAGATAAAGTGATCAAAGAGGATAGTCTGCGGAATTTGAAAGCTCTTCCCTAACGCAGTTGACGTTTTTTGTGTCTTCCGCGAGAAGCAGCCGCCAGCCCGCGCGGATGCTTCGGGGCCTTTATTCGGGGACTCGGGCAGAGGAAGCGGCAGGCACCGGTCGGTGCAGGCATTCCCGTGCTGGAAACACGGCTTTCCCATCCCCGTGCCAGCAGCGCCCCGCGGGCAGTCCCTGCCGTCCGCGGGCAGCCGGAGCGGCCCCGGCGGGGCGGGGGAACCGCGGCGACACCGAGGCACCCTTGGCAAGGGCGGCACGACTGGAAGGGGCGGGCGGGGCCGGCGGCCTGTGGGCTGGGAGTCGGGGCCGAGGGTAAGCGAGTGGGGCTGTGCGCCGCAGCCAGACTCCGCGGGCCGAGGAGCCCGGTCTGCTTCAGTGGCTCTCTCCTTTTTTCTGTTCCTCCCTGCTCACTCCCCGCCACCAGCGTTAATGCCTTTTTAATGAGTTTTAGATGCCTATTGCTATTTTGATGGAAATTGTTGAGTCATGTACTCACCAGGCTTTCGGACGGAGGAGAG
>VZTN01022879.1:0-15902 GCA_013400515.1 Erpornis zantholeuca | reverse complement strand
CGGAGAAGAGCAAAAAAGGCTCAGCAGAAATGCAGCTGGTCGAAAACATTACCTCGAAAAGAGAGAAATATGATCTAGAACACGTGCAAATATGTACCATAAATGGGCTAGTGTCAGTATGCCTTTTAGTATTTGCAATCCAATCACTGCTGACTCCATTATGTGAGGTTGGTGAAACCACTCTGCTGTGGACTACAATGGTGCACCCAGGGGGGTCATGATCAAACCAAGTCTAAAAAGGAATTAAACAATGTAAGTGAGCTTTGAAATGTGCCCAGGAAGGAAGGAAGGAAGGAAGGAAGGAAGGAAGGAAGGAAGGAAGGAAGGAAGGAAGTGAGGCCTACACTGAAAGATGAAAGATGGACAAAGGCATCATGTCTGACAATAACACTGCCACTGCCTTTCTTGTCCTCTAGACCATGATTCATCAGAAGTGTTCTGAACACCTGAGGACATTGGGTACTGTAGGACAGAATGATGTGAAACATCTCATTTCTGAATCCTGTGAGACCTTTTGACCACTATTGCCAGGAGAGGCTATTTAGATGATCAGGAAGGTTTTCTGCTGGAAAGATGTGTTTGCGTACTTCCAAAGCTGCTTGGCAAATCAGCTGGAGTTTTGAAGATCTCAGTTTTGAATACAGATGAATGAAGTGACAGGTGGAAATAAGGTGTTGGTGAAAAGTGCATGATGGTAACATTCAAAGAATCATTGTGAGGGTAAGCTAAATACTGTGAGGCATCTAGTGATAAGAACCAGCTAATGGCATCCTTTGGTTTGGTTTGGTTTGGTTTGGTTTGGTGGGGGTATTTTGTTGTTGTTGGGGTGTTTTTGTTTGTGTTGGTGGTTTGGTGTTTTGGGGGTCTTTTTGTTTGTTTGTTTGGGTTTGTTGTTTTGGGTTCTGCCCCCCAGGGAAAACAATAGGAAAAATCCTACTAGAATCAATGGGCACAGGATTTTTCTGAGTCATTATTCTATCTGGATGATGTAAAAGGAAGACAGCTTCTTAACCCTATTGCTCCGTCTGCTGATCAAAGCTGGATCTGAAAACTAATTTTTTCTCTTCTAAGGCCAAAGGAAGCATCTTGCTCACTTTGGAACAGGTGGGAAGGAAGAAGATACTCTTTAGGTATGCAAGACATTCCTGGCAGCAAATAGGAAGAGATGATAATAGCAATTCCATTTGCCTTTCTTTAGCCTTCTCCTTTCTGGAAGTTTCCCCTGACTTGATTTGGCACTTCAGTCTCAGCACCCAAAACACAGAGTGTCCTTACACAGAAGATTGCCCGAATGAATACAGTGGGTTTGGCACAGTTTGCACTTGAGTATGCACCTGAGTGGGGATGAGGGGTCCCTGCAAAGCAGGGGGACATTCATTGGCAGATCTTCCTCAATTTTTTAAGCTTCTCATTTTCCCTTACACATTACAAATCACTGAACTGAAAACACGGAGAGACAGTTCCTCTATATTGAGACATATTTTTTGTGGAGTATTTAATGGCTGACACCTTTAATGACAGTTTTATACAACTTGGCACATTCACCAGTTTGTAAAAAAAAAAAACAAACAACAAAACAAAACAAAAACAAAACAAAAACAAAACAAAACAAAAAAAAACCCCAAAAAACAAAAAAACAACAAAAAAACCACCAAAACTTTGGTAATAAGTGCTGGTAAAAGGGGCTTAACAATGGGAGCGTTTAAAACAGGCACTAAGGGGAAATCTGAGCGAAGCTTTTTAGGAGACAGTACATACTTTTTCCACTAGGTGGTGTAAATCTGCCGCCATCCAGAGCTTTAAAAAACAGGAAAAAACTCACATAATTATGAAGGGCAGGCTGAATTAAGATAGAAAATAGCTGTAATAACAGCTTATGATGTATCGATTAAAATGAGTTCTCTGCCTGTCGAAGAGACAATCATAGAAAATTATTCTTAATGTTATCCCTGACACAAAGGCAAAAATGTCAGTTAGGGAGGTTTTCTGATGTTTTAGAAAAGGAAATGAAAGGATAATTTCATCTAAATGAATTTTCTCACCCTCTACAGAAGGAATGTCATCTGTAATTTCAGACCATAGGAACTCAGGAAACAAATCTCTCATGCATTTATTTATCTTCAACTGCCAAAATATACTTTTTAAATTAGCAATTTTGATTAACATGCATCATAGATCTCTCACAGCCCAGGACTCCGTGCCATGTAAGCATTGTTTCTAAAGGTGTCCTCATGGTGGCGGTAAAACAATCAATTATTTAACAATGGATTTGAAAATTACACCATTTTCTGTAGTTCTTGCCATGATTCATGGCTGGAACAGTGGAGATAAAGCACATGCTCTGGTGCTGACATCACAAAAGGAACAAAGCTTTGGTAGTTCTTCCAGTACAGCACCAACAGACAATCATTGCTGACTTTATTCCATGCGTTTTCCTTCAAAGCTGCTCCCAAGCCATACCTGACATATGATTCATGTTTTAAGATGAAAGCAACTATCATGGACACAGTTTTCAAAGACATTGAGAACCTACTATTTTCACTGAAATTCATGGCTCTTATCTCAGCAACACATCCCAGAAATGAAGTCATCAACACATCATTTTGGAAAAAAAAAAGATGATGAGGTACTTTCAGCTACTGAGAAGCATCTAATTAGTCCTCTTTTGGACCTGCCAATGAGGGTCATACCAGCTCTACTTCTCCACTGTCATTTCCAGGGAACATGATATTGCCATTTGATCTCTGTCCTTGGCCTGCATGTCTGGTCTCTGAGCAGCCTCCACATTGCATGGGTACACACTGATCTGTGCAATGGCTGTGGTTCTTGCTCTTACTGCTGAAGAGGTCTTGCATTCCTAAGTATGACCAGCACCATTTTCCCTACCGTCTTCTGAAATATCTTCCTCTGCACTGTTCTTCTATGCTGCTCTCCTTTACTCCTGGAGTCAGACAGTCATTTCTGACTGTGGTTTATGCAGTGAGGTTGCAAGCAGGGAGGCTGTGCAGAGCTGGATTAGCTTCATACCCACTAACCTTGTATCCAGAAAGTGCCAGCCCTTCTGTCCACACAGATACCTGGATGCCGGGATACCTGGCTGTATTTCCAACCTGATTGCCAGACATTAATGGAGCATTACAGTGGTTATTCTGAAAATAGTGTAACCTACTCCTCCATGAATTTGAGCATGAAACTATTCATGGACTTGGGTGGTTACTGAACCTGATATACTTTTTCTGGGAGGGTTTTGGTTTTTTTTTTTTGAGGTAAATACTCTGTTGGTGCTCAACTGAGATCTAACCAAACAAGTATGCTGGCTACATATACACTAAAATGGTCAGAACTGAAATGCAGCACTATACGGATGAGTGACAGCAAATCTCCAGTTAGCTAGCAAAACTTAGACAGGTGTATCATAGCTCAATTACTTTTCTCCCATTAATGAAAGTTGTTTTTTTTCCCCCAGGTGATTTTTATGGACAAGCAAATATAAACCATAAAAAAAAAAAGGTGTAAAATACCACAGCAAATACACTATGTTGAAAATGCTAATAAGGGAGATGGATATCCCCTTTTTATTTGATTTCTGGAGTGTCATCCAAAAAGTTACGTTTTTTTAAGAACCCAAGATGGCCTCTTTTTCTGTTCTGTATAAATATAAGGAGCAGAATTTCTGCATTCCACAGATACTCTCTAATAATTTCCAGGAATCTATTATTCATTAAATGTTGCACCTAATTTTAGGTCTCTCATTTTGCAATGTTGTCCTTCACCCCCAAAAATGTAGTATCACTTACATAAAGGTTATTTTTGAAGCTTCTATTACACAGGAACAATCCAAACCATTTCTTCTCTATGTGGAGACTTCCAGCCAGAGCAACATTACTAAAATGCAGGAGTTACAGTACTTTTCCTCAACTTTATTTGCCCTTAAACAGTCCTGGTAAAATACTGCTTCATTTGCAAATGTTTCTTATCATGAAAATGAAGTATATCAACATTAAATTGTCTTAACTCAGCTGTCTAGGATACACTTGAAGCAACATCTCTCACAGATTGTAGTGCTCACCTATGACATTAAGTACCACAGGGACAAGCTGGTGCTGGATGTTGTACTGTAACATCTGCACTGGTCTGAGGAGCCACACGACTTATTTTTAAGTTAGAGTTCACATGCCTTTGGCATTGCCTGTGAATCAGGCATTTGTGTGCAGAAGAGACACGTTTTGGAGACTACGATACCAATTGCCACAATCTGAATATAGTCTTAGGGTTCAGGGCAAACTCAGTTTCAAGTCATGGCATTAAACCTACAGAGTTTACAGTTTCTTTTATAAATCAGTGAGCATATGTGAAAACATTTTCAACCTTTATTAGATAATTTCTCTGTATAACTTTTCAGTACTTTTTAGACTACATTTAAATGTCACATTCAGTGTTGCTTGCCACCAGCCCCCCCATCCCCACCACCCCAAGTACAAGGACCCTGATAAAAGGAAAGGGGTTTCTTTGATCTGGAGGAGAGATGGCTTCTTTGGGGACACCTAACACCATCCTGACAGTACCTGTGGGGAATATGTCAAGGAAAGTGAGCCAGACTCTACCAAGGGACAATGAGAGAGGATATAAGACTGAATATAAGCTGCACTTTTTTCATGAGGACAGTCAGGCACTGGTATAGGCTGCTTAGAAAGGTTGCACTGTCTCAGCCTTGGAGTTTTTCAAGATAAATCCTTAAGGAACTTGCTCTGAGCTCACAGATGGCCCTGCTTTGAGAAGAAGGTTGGACTACAGACCTCCTGAGATCTCTTCCAATCCTAGTTATCTTATAATTTTGTTTGTTCACAACTGTAGACATTATTAATTCCTACATGTACCACAAGACAGAGGTTCAGAGCAATAGTCTTCAGTTTGATCCACCACTGAGAGGCAACACCACTGCCCAGTAACTCTGGTGGCCCAAGGTCAGTTTGCCAGGATGAAAGATTCCCAAGAGATTGTGGATCACTGAATTCAACATGGCATAAGATGGTTTGCTGTAAAGTCTTCTTAGGGATTTCTCTAACACCAGCATTGTAACTCTGAAGAGAGAGAAGCACAACAACAATCTGAAGAAATTGGTGTTTTTATCCATTCTTGCATGTCTGATGTAATTAGGTAGCTTCCAAAATAAAGTAGTTGCTCAAACTATTGACAGGTTCCCTTTCTCTGTGTCTATTTTTGGTGTAAGCTCTTTGTGGTAGGTGCTGTTTTTTTTATCTTATATTTTGACTAGAACAAAGCAAATTGAAATGCAGATGGTCTTAGGTATCATAATAAACCAAATGAATGATTCTCAAGTCAGGAAACTGAACAACACATCCACGCATCAGTGGTAATTGGAAGGTGTTGCAATTCCCTTAGTGCGAGAAGGAGAAAGAGAGCAAGGTAAGCAAGATGCCTGGAGAACAGAGCACTTCATATATTAGAGTACTATAAAGCCAATCACTTTGGCTGGCTGCTTCAGAGCTGTGATTTTTGTAATACGTACCACTATGGCAAAAGAGGAATTTCAGAGCTGTGAACTGGGGAGATAACAAAAGGACAGGTAGGAAGTGAGAAGGAAGCTTGATGGAGGAATAATTGTATTCTCCTAATTCCTATATTCTAAATGGCTGTCCATGTGTGAAACAGAAAATGGTAATATGTGTTTAAAAAAGAGTATGAATGTGGAATTGAAGATAAAAGTATGAAATGAGTCAATAATAATAATAATAATAATAATAATTTTACAATCATGTAATTTGCCTGCATGCCTATGTTTTCTGAGAGGCTGACAAGAGTTGTTCTATGCATGAGTGGAGCTAGTAGAAATCTGTATGTGTCTGTGCAGAGCATTGTGATGCTTTGGGAGACACAGAAATAACATTTAAAAAGTGAAAAATTATCTATTAGTACTCTTACTTCTGGATAAGGGAGCTAATGCTGGTGCACTGACGGCTTCCTTTCTAGCATTTTCTGATTTCTGAATGTCTGAAACAGGAATCCAAATATTCCTTTGCCATAAGTTTTTATATTACACACAGACACATGCATGTGTATGGATATGTCCAAATGCACACATAAAAACTATATTAAATTCACATACAACTAATCACATAAAATAGGAAGTTTAAAAAAATGCTATTGCTCCTCTAAAATGCCTTAGCTCTTGCAGATACTGTTGCAAAAACAGATTAAAGCAATCCAGAAATGTAGGGTCATCTTAACATGTTATTTTTCAGGAAAAGTGATCACATTTAATCTTAATTTTAAAAATGCTTCTATCCAAGGGGGGCAATTTTACACTAGTCTGAAAGTTTGCTGGGTAAGCATGAGACAAATTCCAAGTGTTAAGTGTTATGTCTGACACTGAAATGATGGGAAATTGCAGACTGAAATCGTTATAGGAGCAATTTTCTGATATTTCAAGGTTCAGAATCATGTAAACCCCTTATCAGGCTCCCCAAATTTGTAATAAAAAGAAATGGTTTCACCTGCTCTTGTACTGAAAATATCTCCTCTTCCAATTTCTACCATTTTTCTTTCTACCATAAAGATGATTTGAAGAATTGATTTTTTTGATTTTTTTGATTTTGATCCTGATCTTAGATTTACCATAAAAATGAAGAGAAACACCTCTACCCATAGAGAGTGATGGTACTTTAACCTGTTCACAGGTAAGCCAATGGATTTTCTGTCTTGTTTTATGAATTCTCAACAAATACTAAAAATAATTTGAAATCTTTTTATATCGACTGCTGTCATGTCTAAGATCACAGCCACCAGCCATCACACAAAGCTAAGACAGACATGGCTACTGATACCCATTGCTTAAATAGCGAGTGCAAGGTTGCATCAAATCTCTAGATTTCTGTGGTGGTGAGAACTATTTTTTTTTGTTTGTTACGTCTGACTCAGTAAAAACTTCTACTCCTCTGAGCACATAGTTTCCTTCATGTCTAAAATGGGATAAAAATGGGAGTTTTGTCACTGTCTTCAGAAATTTTCACCCAGTTATGTCTAGAACTAGGTGCAGCTATGTGCCCAGAAGCTCTTGGAAACTTGCCCAGTGACTGAAGCCACTCCCTGTGGCTCCTGAGAATGTTTGTTCCACCTGAAATACTTTATTCCCTAAATACAGGAAAATGCCAGTTGAGGCAATGTACATAGAAACTCCTCAACTCCTTGTTAAAGAGTATGGACTAAGAGCTGGATCTTCCATATCCTCTTAGGAACGCTCTAGGTTGCTGATTGTATGTATTTTTTTCAGTCTTGTATTCTGAATTTGTATATGAATAATGAAATATTCACTCTTGATATGAAGTGTCCAGTGTCACAGAAATGATGGAGAATGTCCCTTTGTGCAGATTACTTGTAGCCCCGTAGATATAGCAGTCAGCTGTGTGTGGGTTCCTGACACCCTGAAGCCAAAGAACTTAATTTGGATTTGCCTGCCCTGCTCCTCATTCCCTGGGGAGTACAGTGGCACAGGGGGAGTCCTGCTGCCTCAGGGATGGGCTGCAGAATGAGTGGGATGCCCAGTGCCACAGCTCCCCGGGGACCTGGAGCAGCAGCAGAGAGGGAGGTTTCTAGGCTTACCCCATAAAACTCTGGCCTCAGAGCTGCCAAGGGAATGTACGGATCCTGCTCTGGATCACTGTCCTTGGCCGACATTTACAGTTTCTTTCCCCATGGCATGAGAACAATAAAAAAAACAGTGCTAGAGGGAAAGAGAAAGAAAATGGATCCAACAGCAAAGGTGAAACAAAGAATATGACTGTATTACTGGGACATGCATGTGAAATAGAGGAACAGAGCAATTTCAGTGCAGTCCAAATTGTTTATGCACTGTCATCTCTCATGTGGGATATAAGCTCTTTATAAGAGCTTATATGAGCAGGAGGTTTCACCATGTGAACAAACTCAAACCAAACTTTTCAGTACTTTCTCAGTGCACCCGCTCATCTGTTAAAATATTTTGCAAGGGCTTCAAGCCCTGGAAGACCTCCAATCACTTTTGATGTGATTTTTGGGAAAGTTTTAATAATAAAAAATATTTTGATTATATAAATAAAATCATCCTTCATATCTGAAGCTTGAACCTTTGCCCTTTTTCTGCTGTTTTGAAATCCAGAGACTGTTAAAAATATATTAAAATGTTCAGTGCTGAAGAGAATATTTTAGCATTCTGAAATCTCACTTGGGACTTCAGTTGCAGTCTTCCATTTTATTGATATCTTGCCAGAAATTATTTCATAAAGATTTTTTAAAGTTTTGGAATATCCAGATTTATATATGAATGTGAATGAATTATATATTGAAAATCCTGGAAATTATATCAAGTACTCTTTAGTACAAATCTAAAAAAAAGAAATCAAGGCAGGCTGAGATTGATTCTACTTTTTCAAATCACTTTTTAAAGAATTGTATTTTGGTATTATGGGATTTTTATCCAAAACTCTGTTATACCTTATTGGCTGAAAATGATAAAGTGTAATTATATTAGAATGGGATGTTGAGTCAGTCACAGTATGTGATCTGTTACAAAAGAAAGAAAATGACTACATGAAGGACAACTTAGCTGCAGGTTATTGCTTTACAATGTTTTACCATCTAAGACGTTTTATGTAGAAATAACTAAGGAGCTCAATCACTGTAAGCCTATAAATGTCTTTTGAATTTTAAACAACAAACAAATGAAAAGAGCTGATTCAGTTTTATATTTTATTATTTCTCCATGCCAACTATTTCTAATCTGGCAGTTTGAAGGATCTAAAAACGTCATGCATAACAAACATCCCGAGCAACCTCAGGCTGGATACAAATGGCACAGTTCAATTGAAATTCCATTTGTGCTATCACTTCCTGCTTCCTAACAAAGGTTGTGAGCAAAAAGCTGTCCTTACATACCAAAGGTTCTTCCTTTTTGATGTATCCTCTGACTTCAGTGTCAATTAGGTGGCAACTGTCCAGGCCAAAGTTGTTCTTCCTCAAATACTTCCACTGAGTACATTTTGCGCAGAACAGCCATGGAGACACCTGTGGAGTTCCTGGGGGTTTTGCTGGATGAAAGATGTTACATCCATGGAGACTACCATTTTGAGAAGACAAAACAGATATCAACTACCAAATAAGTGGGGTTCCCTGATGATGTGTAAAATAAAATGCTCTATTCACTTTGCAGCAGCAACAGCATCCCATGTAATTCCACTTTTATGTGCAGAATTACTGGACCTGCACTGAAACAAAAGTAACGGGTCTGAACCAGGCTTTGTGGTTTTTGTGTGTATGTGAAACAACTATATTTGAACAGACAGGCTACAGCCAAAAGAGACTGCTGTCTATTAAGGAGTGGTGTGTTTGTTTTTACTTAGGAAAATTTGGGAAGGGCATAGTTCCATGTAATATAAAATAAGGTCTTTTCTCCACTGCCCTCTGTAAGCTGTAGTCATTTGGTCAGTACAAATGGATGTTGATCGCTACCACTTTATGCTCACACCATGCAGATCACCTTGGGAAATGCTGAGGTGGAAAGGTAATGTGAGTAATATAAACTATGTTTCAGCTGGGTAGAAGAGGATCTCTTATAATACAGGAAATATCTCCATATTACAATATATGAGTTTAAGGTTCAGTTGTGCCATTCTTTCTCAGGAAGGCATTGATTTAATCCCTTTTTTGTAAGCAAGGAGAATAGAATACAACACTTCATATTGTTTTCTGTATTTTATTGGACACTTAACCAGTAATCTTAGGAGCCAATCCCTGGTCATTTCCCAGTGTCCTTTATATACCTCTCTTCAAAGAACAAGGATATTCAGGAAAAAAATGAAAATCTGATATTTTTCTGGTAGAAGTCTTCAGTGTTTAATTGCCTTAGGAAATCCATTAAAATACATGGCCATCTTGGCAGATGCATAGACAACAGCCACTGTCCCTCACACTTCTCTCATCTCTGTGAGAAAAATGTAATTCTATTTAGTAGCAATTAATGGTTATTATGCTGATGCTTATTCTATTCGGAGTTACATTCTGTTTCCAATAAAATCTTTCTGAAGCTGCGGAATTAGAAACTCTTTCTCCTACTTGTATGTAAACATTCATTTTCTGTGGTTATATTTAGATGATTTGTGAATTTTAGTAATGATGAAGTTGTAGGAATGCTTGAGAAATCGGTACTTTTAAAAATTTCTTTTCTGTTACTTATTTTCATACATGAAAAACAGCTGTGGCAGTTCAAAGCATATCCATAAATAGGGTTAAACATTCCCGTGTTTGTAATTCTAGAGAACAAAGCAGTCACTAGTTTGTCTGTGATGAACAAATCTGCATGAGGGTTAGAAGGAAACAGTTTTCAGTAAAAACCCCAAACTTTTCAATGGGAAAAAAAAGACGTGTCGGTATATTGAATTAATTTACAGATATTTTAAACTCTGGTTATAGTATTAAAGTCATATTACTTTTTTTTCTTTCCTCTGAATGTCAGCCTATAGATGCCAAGTTACATTCTGAAAACAGTACAGATCTAAATATTAGACAAGCATAAAAGAAATACAGGAATAAGCAAGCACTACTTAGAGAGAATCAGCATCAAGTGATGTCCAGGAAGGTTAGATTCCCTCATCTCCATGGATTTTGAGGGCCACATTAGATCAGCTCAGGCTCAGCCAGAGTACCTGAGTAGATGTAGCAGAGCAAAGTTGGATAGCAGAGCACTGTACCCTTCTTAGCCTTAGACACAACTCTGGAGTGTCCAATGACATGTATCTGGCATTGAAACAGGAAAACAGAAGACTCTGGCAGCATTATTTTAAAGCTGTGCCTCAAGAATCTTTCCTCTTTTGCTCTGTCAGTTATGCTATAAAAGAAGTACCTACGGTGTTGGAAAGGATTTGGTCCAGTTGTCCTGGTTCAGCTTCCCAGGATGGTGTAGACAAATAAAGCTGAACACTCTATTTGGTCTACTGCAGCAATTTTGGAAATTCCTTTGTTTGCTGGGCCTTTTTGGATACTGATCCAAATTTTTCAGAAATATATTTTTAGTCCCCTGCTTAAGACAAAGGTTATTTGTCTGTTTGGCTACTTGCACAGGCAAATTGCCCCTTAACTGAAGAATATGTAGGAAAGTCTTCTACTAACTGAAATGCTTTTTGAGTTTTACTTTACTTGGCGTTGTCTGAGTTTCTTGTGTCCTTCTGAACACTGATATAAGGAAGGAGAGAGAAGGAGTCATAACTCATGGTTAGAGCTTCTGTACAAAGCATGTGGCAAAGTTGGATGCTTCTGGTCCTCATCCAGAAGATGAGGACCTATACACACCTGGGTAGTCCAGAAAGTAGAATTAAAATGCAGTGTTTGTCTTCAGATATTGGCAGAGGCTGCAGACAGGAACTGCTATCAGAGGAGCAATCTAGTATTGAGGGAAGGTTTGTTAGACCAGGTGCTCCAGCACTGAAAACCAATTAATACCAGAACGAAAAGCTGCAGGTTATCTTAGCTTTTCTGTCCTGCTTTGTACATGCTTGTTTTGGTTTATCTTCACAAATCAAAATTAGATTTCAATAGCAATAGCAGCAGTTGCAGTTGCAATCCCTGTAACTTTTTCTTTTTGCCCCTTGAATAGGATAACCACTGCCCTCTTAAAGGCAACTGAAAAGAAAGCATATAATTAATGCTTAATACTTTCAGTTGCTAGTACTTTCATTTTTCCCTTTCACTGTCTGTGCTTTGATAAAGAGAACAAAAGATTTTTAATGGTAGTCGACAGTAAGCAGGCTTCAGTAGCAGAACTGACAGATTATAAGCAGCTATTTAATTTCATATTGTGACAGAGCTGTGTTAACAGTTTTAATTCTCAAAGTCTGTGCACTGCATCAAAATGAATCCAACAGCTTTAAAGGACAATTTTTTCACTTCCAGTATTGAAGGGAATTCTGTTCTGTGGACATCAGTAATATTCTGACTGTATCTGACTATCCCCAAACTTTGTAAGTGCTTTGTCACCAAACAGGCTCTGCAGTCTTGCGCTCCTGTGCTCCCCACACACTCCACCTCTGCAGTAGTACTGTTACAGCCAGGGAGCACAGGCAGGTAAGGTAGGCAAGGCTTGCAGGGAAAGGTGACGTCTTTTATCAACAGACTGGATACAACTGGAATACCCGAGAGTGCCACAACTTAATCTAGAGAAGTCTGATCTAAGGAAACTTCAACTGACAGAGGTGAATTAACATTTAAGAAAAACTGAGTATCCCCCAATCTACACAGAGAAGAACTTCATCCTGGAGCTATGCAATGACATTCTTTTCTTGATATGGAGAAAAAGCCTAGGTAGGTGTTCCGCATCCTCTGGGTGTGTCTAACACTCTGAAGTATTCTATCTTCTACCTTGTGTTGACTTGGCAGTTGTTCACCAAGTCATCCCATGGAAAACATAGAAGAAATGCATGTTTCTGGGTCCCTAAAAGGTGGGAGCTTCTGAGTTCTATCAAAAATAAGACAAATCTCAGCCTGCCCAGAAATAGGCATTGAAATATGCAGGAGACATTATCGTGGAAAACCTTATACTTAAAATCCTGTGTCTACTATGGCAACTTGGCAGCGACATTGAGAAAAAAAGTCATCATACATGCTCCTGATCTTAAACTTTAACTATAGAGTGGTTTTTCTGTTTTTAAATATTTCTGAAAAATATTGAAATAAATAGAGAACAGTATTGTTCAAAGATTAATTTGCTGCTGAGTTTGTTTATTCAAACTATATCTTCTGTCGAGTAGTTTAATGTTCTAGTGAGTCATATTGCAATTACATGTTTCCCTTTAGTTAGATGACAGTAATTAGCTATGCTACAGGAAATTGCCTAAATGGAAAATTTTATGTAAGCTTCCTACAGATTTATGGAATATATCATGAAAATGGTTTTTTTATGCATCTGAAAGATATAAGTCTTCTCTTTCATCCCAATTTACACTGTTTTAAACCTATTGATTTCAGGAGAGTAATGCATGATTTACCCAAAAATGGCTTTAATCTCCAAATGAGAACAGATCAGGCTCCTACTTCTGTATCAGAATTGTTAATGAAGCAACATGTTGCTTTTTTCGCACTTCAAAAAAAATGATAACTCAGTGCTTGTGCCTTGGTGGAGTAAAAGCATTAGCAAATATAGAGTCTGATCTACCATCTCTACCTGGGATCCCATCTGTTTAGTTCATGGAAGACTGTCTTATGTGTTTACTTGTCCTAGACTTTTAGATATATATTAACGTATTTCCCAAGATCTTCATTTCTATTTGTGAACAAACATACAGATATACATACATACGTTTCTAACCACATCTTTGAAAGGACAAGAAAAACTCACACATACAGTTCAGTACTGGTAGAGCTGAGCAATTTATCCTGATTTGGAACACACAAAGATTTAAAAAAAAATTAATAACATAAATAACTGTAATTAATTTTTTAAACTAAGGTCTAGTCACAAGATTTGTTGATTCTAATTGTGTAAACTGTGTCTTTGTTATACTCTGTTTAATGCAACATAAAAGCAGTCTTAATAAACTCGGATATATTTATATTTTAGTCAGGAAGAAACTAATGGATTTATTTTTAAATCCTAAAAGCACTGAAACTGTGGAGGGAAAAAAGAAAGGAATGGGGCTTTGGGGAGTAAGTGTTGCATTTTATTTGTTTTAAAAAAGGAAATGGTTGAATTTCCATTTTATGAAAAAGAAACCCATTAAGTATGGTGACCAATGCAAGCAGAGTACAAATTCTGGTGCCACCAGTATAACTGGTGGATGCAGAAAGGCTAAAGTACTCAGTCTAATACCTGATTAAAACTTCTGCAAGGGGAGTTCAAAATGTAGACACAGCTACAGAAAGTATAGGGTGATGACTTGAGCATCAGGCCAAAACCAAAAGAAGTCATGTCCTTTTTTCATGAATACTGCTGTGAGCTCTGGGGAGGTCAGTGCAGAGAAAGATAAAACACACTGATGTGGGCTCTGTTTACCTGTTACCTCTGCTACTTCTTTCTTGTTCCTAATGCCTATCCATGCTACATAACTGCAAGAGAGAAATTCCCTTTGTTTCCTGTCTAACCATTTCCAGAATGTGCCATGGAAAGTATGTTTTGAATCTCATCTGAGCATTACCTTAGTGCTTCCTGTAGTGCTAATCTGGCTCTGTGTTTGTGTGCGTGTAGTACACTAATTTTAAAGTTATTGCATATTATATCTTAGGTCAAAATTCTCACATTCTATTAAAAAAAAAGTTAGAAGAACATAGACTTACACTAGTAGCAATCACATTTTAGCACCAGAAAATTTCCAGCATCTGAAGTGGTGAAAGGTCCCAAGTGCTCAGAATAGTGATGTTCCAGTGATCTTTTTAAGACACTTCCTGGGATTTAATTTTTATTAAAGTAAAGGATTGTTGTTCCTATTTGAATAAAGACCTAATGCTGGTAATCATCTAATGCAAAATCTGAAATTGACTCTACTGGAGTAGAAGGTATTTTATGTAAAATGTATCTATCAAAAAGGATAGCAGTCTTTATAACTTACTGTTTTTTGAGGAAGAAATGTCAATGTGAAATCTATAACATAAAATCTATAGTTACCTTTTTTGTGGTCTCCAGATGTGATTTAAGCCTTTTTCTGGTATATCTAACTTTACTAATTGAATTCCTGCTGCAAAGCTTGTTACCTAAATGTTTTTCCATGCGTAGTCCAAGGCCACAGGTTTTGATAAAGCTAACCCAGTTGCGAGAGCACCATTTCTATTTAGTTCTTAGCACAGTGTCTTTTTGTGGGTCACCATACAATTAATTAAAATGTTGATGTTTCTTGTTCTGGAATAATTAAACTTGTTCAGTGACAGACAGCTCTAAATTCTGCTTGGAGAGCAGCAAGAGATATAGCCAGAGAGTCTTCATAAGTACATGTACCAGACCCTATCTGTGAGGAGACACACAGCCTACCCAGTATTTTGATAATTTCTTACTGTCCCCATAAATACATGTATTTAAAGAGACTCTATATACTGCTTGAAATGATTTTCTGGGATACCTTTTTTATATGCAATGCCATCTGTAGATCTGCCAATATCTTAAGAAATTTTGAGGCACAAACAGTATTAAACTGTGCATTTAAAAGCAGTAAGTCTAAAAGGAGAAAACTAACATTTTAAAGTTATGAAATCATGTTACATGTTGAGTACTCTTGAAAGAGCATATAGATGTCTAAATGTCTGGTTTACTGGCTGGATCTATTCTGACCATCCATCCTTTTTTCTGTCGTACAGCCCAAGTGTGATATTGCAGCTTGCTGAGAGATTAAATGATTTCTGAGAAGAAAATGATTTCATGAAAGCAGACCTATAAACATAAACCTACTGATGAAAACAATAGTGATAATGATCAGTGAATTGCAGCAGAAATTGTGAGTGTACTGAAAACACAGAGTGTTTTTTTCTCTTGGGGAAATGGATTTCTTAAAACAACAGTGACTATTCCAACAGGGGATATCAGGTGTAAAACTGGCTTGGTTAGGTCTTAGCTAGGCCTGAGTGTTACCAGTCTCATATATATTAGTATATATAATATTGTTGTAATGGGAGGCAGAGATTATGTGGGAGAAAAAAANAGGAAATTGGTTTATATGCAGTGAAGGACAACAATTATTTTTGACAATGACAAAGACATAATTCCAGAAGTAGTATTCTATTTGGTTTTCTGGTGGTTCGTCTGCAATTGGAAGTCATTGGTAAAACCTGGGACCATGCCAAAACAGACTATTGGTAAAAACAGTGTTTTAGATTATAAATGATTAGGAATTATATATTAGAGTGCTGAATATTTATTGCTACTGCTGCTCGTG
>VZTN01022862.1:948-15010 GCA_013400515.1 Erpornis zantholeuca | reverse complement strand
TGCTGTGGGGACAAGGGACAACTACACACTGAGCTGCAATAACTAAAGCATTTCCAGTGGGTTGAAGGATTTGATTGTTCTCCTCTATATAGCCCTTGAGAGGCTGCCTCTAGAGTGTTGTGCCAGTTTGGGGGTTCTCAGTACAAGACACTGACATACTGGATCAAGTCTATCACAGGATCATCAAGATCATCAGGAGATTGGAAAACATGAAATACGAAAAAAAAATTCAGAAAACTTGATTTAAGCAGGCTAAGGGAAGCTCCTCAGCTACCTTAAAGGGAGAGTATATAAAATATACTGTTCTCAGAGGCAGGACAAGAGGCAATGGATACAAGATAGAACACAGGAATTTCCAGTTAGATACACATTACATTTTCTTAAACCATGGCAGTGGCCAAACGAACTGGAATAGGCTACCCAAAGAGGCTCTGGAATCTCCTCCATTCTGGCAGATGCTCAAAACTGCCCTGGCTGAGGCCCTGAGCAATCTGATCTAACTGAACCTGCTTGGAGCAGAGGGCTGAACTAGATGACTGGATTTCCAGATGATCAGATGACTAGTCCCTTGCAACCTAAATTATTCCATGAATTTTAAGCATGAGTCATAATTATTTTTCCCTACTTTTTTTTTTTGATCAGTAGCTACATAATTTTTTTTTCTCAATAAATTAAAAAGCAAAACAATACTAGCAACTTTTTAAAATAACAAATATTTGGATTTAACTACCACTTTTTCACATCCAAGATAAGCCTCTGTTTAGCTGATTCACACATTCCTAGTCAATTTAGGACTGAAACATGAATTTCTTTCATACTAAGAACATACATAAAAATACATTCATACATTGAATCAGATGTCCAACAAAATGGACAGAGTAGCAAATGATAACAAACATGATTTCTGCAACAGAAAGAACCTTTATGCTGGAATATATGATGGAATATATGATGGAATATATGGAATACCACAGAAGTATCCACTTCTGCTGACTCAAGTTAGTCTTCTTGTGACTACAAAGAAACTGTTCAAATCTAAAGGAATTATTAGATATCTACTCTGCTTTTTAAATATTGCCCATATTTGGTGAACCACTAGGAAAGCCCAGTACTGAACACTGAGAAACGCTGCCTGTCAAAAGGACTGCTCCTGCTCTTGCAATCACACTTGAAAGATTTTCATTTTAGAAAAAAGAAATTGAGCAGGCAAATATGGCAAACCTGAATTTCATCAGTCTTTTTCAACTAGCTCACTGATGAGTCAAAATTGTCCCCCCCATGCTCTCTTTCACATGTGGTTTTGGTAATTGCATGTATAATGAATGAGAGGCTTCTTCTGCTCATATTTTTCCCATGACCACAAAAGGATGTCTAAACTGATGAGAATCTACTATCATACACCTTATGCAATGCTTTATCACCCAAATTACTTGGAATCTAGATTTTAATTTTGACTGCTTTGGCTTTTTTTAGTTAATCCTGAGCTACCTTGATTTCCGCTCTATTTGCACAAAAAAATCCACAAAAACCCAAGCAAAAAAAACCCAGTAGTTTTTAAGAGCATAGAAACTTTGGATTGATTAACTTTTGTGAACTTTGGAAATTTTGAGATTCATCCATCAGTGATTATAGTGTACTTCACATAGAGGAAAACACCATTACTTAGAATACATTGACATTTGCAGTGTTAAAATGCTACAACTTTAAGAGTTGACATTTATACAAGTAACCCTCAAATTTTGAATTTCAGTACTGTTTGTATATTAGGGTAGTAGGAGCCCTGAAATATTAATCATATTTATTAGGAAGATATTATATGAAGGGTGAAATTCACTATAGTTCTGTTGTATGCACTGTTATAAATGTCCCATTTGCTAAAGAACTGGTAAGCATGACAGAATAACAGCAGAAAAAGGGCACAAAACCAGGTACAGGATGAGTTATGGAAGGGAAGTCAACTGTGCAACAGTTCTACTGGCAGGGAGAAATAAAGGTTATAAAGATAGGGAATGGTGTAAGTTAGGACAGGATAAGCTACAGGTAAAGGAAAGGCAGAAATAGGACTTCACAGGGGAAATGAGAGTAGGAAATTATGAAAGAACTGAATATGAATTATTATATGGGGAAAGAAAGCAGAGGAACACAGAGCAGACCCCTTATTTTCTAATATGTATCAGTAATGAATTACAGTATCCTCTTCATTCACTCTTTCCACATGGTGTTCTGATTATATACTGCTCTTATGTTAAATCATTTACATTTAGCTATGTAATGTCAGCAGCTTGAAACATGTACTCTTAAGAAAGATAAGGGAGACAGAGAGAGTGCCTGAGCTTTATTTCCACACTCTGCCAATGGCAGACTGTATGAATTAAACCACAGAAAGTAACTAATTCTCCCTTCAGATTCCCATTTCCCTTTCTTTTAGTGTGTACAGATCATCTCTTCCCCTGTTCATTTACTTTATCCAGCACATTGCATCTGGAAGCCTGGATCTGCAAAGAGAAGCAATTCTAGTTCTACATTGTGTGTGATGTGCTTCTCCACCAGCACAAGAAAAGAAGGAGTTGCTAACCTCTGCATTCATCTGAATGGCCAAAATTGAAAGTTCTGGTCAGTCAATCCACAGAAGTAGAAAACAATTGTTTAGGTGTAAGACTAAAGAAGAATGTAAGAAAAAGACTAGCTCACATGGCTTCCTACCGCACCATGGAATCAGCTCAGTGAATTAGAGGATAACTTCAGCTTTTATTGCCCTGCATAAAGAAATAGTGTCTTCAAGCATGGCTCTAAGGTTACATGTGAACCTGGACATTTGTCTGGCCTACAGTCTATCCTCACAAAACTTTTAGTTACTAATGGTTGAAAGATTTCTCCTCCCCTTTAACTAATTTATCTTTGTTTGCTGCCATTTACTTAATATTCCCTCAGCTACAAAGTTACAAATCCCAGCTCAGGAAAGGATTGCACTCCCAGTGTAGGAAAGCACTGTGGACAGCACAGCTATTTTCAAGTCCGTGTTCACCACTAACAAAGACCCAGCCAGTCAATACACAGCTTTTACTAACAAACAAGTAATAGGAATCTGCTCTGTAAAGCAGGTCAGAGCAGCTACTGGGAACTATAAAGTAGCTTCACCTTTATAATCTTTGTAAGAGCATGATTTAGAAAGGTCCTTCTTGTCACAAAGCCAACTGAGAGTTTAAGAGCCCAAATATCCTTGAGCCTGTAGACACATTTGGAAATCCCACAATAATGGATACACTTTTCCACTGATACATTTTCCTTATAGCAAATTTTTTATTCCCTTCATCATGAAGCATTACATGTATTATGTCTAGGACAACAACCAACATTTTTTCCATTCATGACTTCTCTCAGTCAGCAGAGACCCCTCCATATCTGATTGACACTAAAAGATTGTACTTTGTCCTGCATATCTGACATAAGAATAGCCTCAATGTTCCCACTAGATTTTCCTTGCTAAGAAAAGGTCTAGCAAAATTTTATGGCCACAGTCTATAGAGGGAATAATGGGCAGCACTGAATTTTTTATTATAACACAAAAGATGGGACATGCAGGTACAAAGAGACTCTGTCTTTTCCTTCCAACATCCACAGGAAAATCAACAAATCCTCTTAGCAGGGCTCTTGGAGTCTGTTAGCTTAACAGAATTACAGAATAATAGGGGTAGAAAAGACCATGTTGCCGTGCACCTGACTCATTAAAAACTGAAATTGAGCCACGGGCTTGCATAGTTGAATTATATCAGAAAAACACAATCAAGATTCAAAACCATCTGAGAACTCTAGAAAATATTTCAGTTTTCCATATTAAGAACAAAACTCTCTCTCTTTCCTTTTCATTACTATTAATGTTATTTTTTTGCTATTAGTCTTACTATCATATTTTATTTTCAATTATGAAACTTTTCTTATCTCAACCCACAAGTTTCTGATTCTCCCCATCTCACCTAACAGGGTCAGATGGAGTGAGAGAGCAGTTGCATGGTACAAACTTTGTGCCAGGGCTTAAAAGAACAGAAGGGAAGAGAGGTGAGGAGAGGCGAAGTGAGGTGGTATGAGCACAGGTAAGACAAAGCAAGGCAAGGCAAGGGAACAAGCAAGGGGACAGCAACTTTGCCACACAATTGTCCTCGAGAGAAAACAAAAACACTAAAACAACATCAGCATGCTTACTTCAGAGACTTTTTAAAACTATACACAATTTTTGAGGGGAGAAAATGGGTTGAGTAAAATATAGATGATAAGAAAAATAACACAGATCTGCGGAGAATCCGTTGGAATAATAAGCAGAAAAGAAGCAATATTTCATACTGTGCTTTGTACTTTCAAGCTCTACATTTAAACTATGGATTGGATAGGTGTGTCAGTTTTGGTTATCTGAAAGAAAATACAGAGTTAAGCAACGATATCTTGGATAGAGAAGTTTCTACACAGAAAACAGAAGAATTCATTTGTAGCCTAAGAGATTTTGAATGCTCACATGAATGACATTAAAAACTGCAGGCTGATTTTATAATGCACTAATTTTAAATCAATGAGTGAACATGGATTTAATTTACATGCCAGAAATCTGTAGAGCCTTACTTCCAACAACTGTATTCTCCTAACCTGATGCAAAATTTACCGTATGTCATTTGCCTTCAAGCAAATCATGGAACCTCCACCTAAGCCTTTATCTTCTTTATTCAAGGAATGCTTCATTCTTAACTATATCAGAGTATTTAGAGGAAAAATGAAGATTCTTTTTTTAACCTCTGCATTCCCGCCAGTAAAAATGGTTAATAAATTATATGGAAATAGATCATGGGATATTTTTTGGAGTGTATCATAGTGTCTCCCTTAAAATACAAGCTGGGTTACTTTCCTCATCTAGTTTTCTGAGCACCCAAATGGGAATTACTCACCCTGCATTTAGAAAATATAGGTTATGATCCTTCTGTATCTGAGTATCTGCAACAATCACTGAAGAGGGGTGCAAAACATTCATGGAAATTACTGCAGAGTGGGAAGAAAACCCAAAATCAACCTACTTATCAACCACTAAATACCTGGTTTGGGTAGGATACAGCAGTAGACTCCTGAGCTCAAGTCCTGGCTCTTTTCCAGGCCAGGAAAAATCATCATCTGTATTCTCCTACATTCCATCAGAAAGGCCTGTAAGTATTTAATCACTCACTATATCTCTGTTTCAAGTTCAAAAAATTCTCCTAGCTCCTGAGTAGAAAACTACTCTTTAAAAGGCTACTAGGAAATCACAGTTTTCAAATGCAAAAACAAAAGCAAATTACCCATTCTCCTCAACCAGCTCCCACCACCCAGCAGCCCTTCTGTTCAAGAGGCTGCCACACTTTTTGCAGGCTCATGTTGGCCATAGTCCGAGTGAGTTTCAGGTAACTTTTTTTTGTCCAGTTTGTTTGTTTCAAACTAGTCCTGAAAAAGCTGTGTAGTCAAACAACACACAGCCAATCCATCCTTCGAAAACTGGTTATTTCTCAGGTAATATATACATAGATTTTGTGTTAAAACACCCTGAATTTCCACCAGAAAGTGAGATCCCTAGCCATTTTCAATACCTCATCTATAGAGATATAGTTATGTAGTAAAATTAGGATTATTACAAATATTTCACCAAAGATGGAACTATACCTGCACTTGACAGAATACCAGTGCAAGATGGCTTTTAAGGCTCAAAGCTACCTTCACTGGCAATCCCAGAAATTTAGGACTGACTGTTCAAGAAATCAAAATACTTTCTTTAAACAGCGACAGGATCTTAAGCCCTACCTAAATCATGCCTCATTGCAAAAGAACTTACACCTCTTTGCTGCAGGCAGAAGAAGATCATTAAATGGCACCAAGTCATAGTGTTGTTCAGTTGTGTACAGAAGGAACGCCACCTGGAAGTTCCTATTTTCCAGCTCTCCTAGGAGAGCCCGTAACATTCATAGCTGATGCAAATTTACAGTAAGAAAACAGGCACTTAAGGATACAGTAAAGAGAGAAATATAAGGAAAGTCCAGATAGCATGAAAGTCCTTTCCATCCACTTAGCTTTAATACGTGCTTCAAAATATGTGCTGAATGTGCTACCAGACACTCATCTGTCTTACCTTGTCCTCGGCTCTGTGAGGCACAGCATCACCAGCCAGCTGAGGGTGGTGATTGTCACACTCTGCTCTGCACAGGGGCAGCCTCAGCGCTAGTCCTGTGTGCAGTTTGGGGCATCACAATATAAGGAAATATTAAACTGTTAGAGAGTTTCCAAAGGAGGAACACAGGGGTATTGAAGGGCCTTGAGAGGAAGCCCTTGAGAGGAGTGTCTGAGGGCACTTGGTCCATTCAGCCTGGAGGAGACTGAGGGGAGACTTCATTGCAGTCCACAACTTCCTCATGAGGGGAAATACAGGAACAGACACTGATCTATTCTCTCTGGTGACAGGACCCGTGGGAATGACATGAAAGTGTGTCAGGGAAGGTTAAGGTTGGATATTAGGAAAAGTTTCTTCACCCAGACAGTGCTTGGGCACTGGAACAGATTCACCAGGGCAGTGGTCACAGCACCAGCCTGATGGAATTCAAGAAGTATTTGAAAAAAGCTCTCAAGCACATGGTGTGATTCTTGGGACTGTCCTGTGCAGGGCCTGGAGTTGAACTTTCGATATCCTTGTGGATCCTTCCAGCTAAGAATATTCTAAGAATATTCTACGATTCTATGATCTTCCCAGAAAAGTTTCATCCTTATCTCTCCCTCTGAGACTAAGCTGAAAGTTCACAGAACGTTTTGGTTTTGGTTTGGTGCTTGAAACAAGGCTTTCTTATCTTTTGTTGGGTTTTTTCTCCAAATAATTTCTATTAAGTAACATGTGATGTCCTATGGTTTACTTTCAACACTCATCAGCTCAGTATCTATTGCACTACTGTATATCAGGGTACAGTGTCTAATTAGCTCACTAAAGTAAGAAACATCCAACTAATAGCCATTTTGAGAAGTTTCCTATAAACATCTTGTCCCACATCATACTACAGCTTCTTTGACATAAGCAGGACCCAGTTCCACTAGAGCAGCATTCTGCTGCTCCAACCTCAAGGCCCTCTTCTTGTGCTCCTACAAGTACCTGCTTGTACTACAAGGAGAAAACTCCCGTACTAAAAAGCCTCAGATCAGAGAAATTCTGTGTATGCTGAAGGAGGAACTATTTTTGCAAATCCATGGTAGATTATTAAGAAATGCAGGACTGTTATATCATGCCTGAGTACAAGTGAGAAAAAAAAAATCAACCATAACTTTGTCTTTTCAACTCACTCCCCCTTGCTGCTGCACCACAGCAAGATCACCAGGAGCACAGAACACTTCTCTTTTACCACCAGCTGCAGTAGCTCAAATTTGGCCCATTGACCAGCTCCAGAAAATCTGGCCCGCGCTCACACTGAAACATGCACAACACAGGTGGAATCAGAGACTTAAGCTGCTAAAACCATTTTTTCTCTGCAAAGCATGTGCAAACAGACTTGTAGGCAGATTTTCTCACTGACAACAGAATGCATTTCTGACATACAGGAAATGTCTTCCCCCCTCAAAGCCTTAAAATTTAATGTCCTTTCTAAGTGGCATGATGTAGCAAAGTTTGGTGAAAGGTGCTTGCTTTTGAAAGTGAAACAAACACATGTTCCTACATTTGCTTCAGAGCCAAACCACTGTCTGAACTGCCTTTGGCAAAGAAACGTTTTGTAATATATACCTGCTGTTCTTTACAACACTCGTCTGAGATCCAGTATTGATAAAGAAAATTATTACACAGATGTTTAATTAGATTATAACAACAACCCCAAGTACTTATACCCTTATTTCACCATTTTTATTTTAGTTTTATAATCCAAGATAGTTCCACAGGAACAAATTACTAGATAAAGCTATATTTGCCTACAGTTTTCTACGTAAAACTGACCCTGTTCTTATTCTGAAAAATGCTCAGTTCAAACAAATGGAGATTTAGCCCATGGATAGGCTTCAAATTCTGAATGAAAATGGAAGCTGAGCCTTGAAAAACTCCATTAGAAACAAAATAATCAAAAAGCACTTTCAAATCCAGTTCCTGAGTTTAGCTTTCATGTTAAACTTGGCATAAATCAGATTATTTATTCTGATAAGATTTTTGACATATTTCTCATTTTAATTTAATTATGATTTTGACTGCCAGTTTGTTTGTCATTTTATTCAAAGCATTTTACAAAGATCCTTGTAACTCTAGACCTATAAAGAGTTTAAAATTTGAGACATCCTAACACGTTATCACTGCCTATATATTTGTACAGGCTGAAACATATTAGCAGCAGCACACAAAAAACCAATTCCATGTGTAAGAGATTGTGAAATATCTAGAAAGAAGCCACATTCCTAAACACTACCATGTCAGCAAAAATCTCATGTATAAATCTGGGCTAAACCAAAGAATTGGCACAAGTTGACCATTCAGTGTATCATCTGTCATTATCTAGAACAATCACACAATACCAGTATAGCCAGACGTTTTGAAAATCCAGAAGAAACTTCCAAGTAAATATTTTAATCTGACTCTTTCCAGTTAGCTAACCTAGCTGTGCCACAATCTGTCAAACACTTTGTGTGCTTGTCCAGGTAGGCAGCTCTCAAAATACAAGTCCAGTTCTCTCTTTCTAAAGATATTCTCCCAGGCTTCCTATATTTGTTTTCACTTTCCTTTTCTTTATAACATTTTTATCCAGATGGCAAAAAAATGCTCAGACCTATTTACATAAATACAGTTTCAGACAACAGAGAGTTAGAGAACACATTGCAGGGAAAACAATGAAGACAAACAGATTTCAGGTGAGTGCAATCAAATGATCTTGCAGTCTTTTATTTCATTCTTTTTCTTTTCTCTAAAATACTCTGCAAAAGAATGATAGACTAAATTATAACATTATGCAAAATAAAAACTCTTAGTATCTAACATTTTAATCTAGAAACAAATGGCAAGTACTTTAGGAAAAAATAAATATGAAAGCAGCAGGTTAGCACAGATCACCACATTTCCATTTATATTGATTAATTCAACCATTTATGTCAGGTGAGAAACTGGGTCCCCTCTGGAATTCAGATCGCAATATCAGGCACCAGGCATTTCCTTTGCTGGTGTATACATCTCATATTTGTCTGGCCCCATCCAGCACAGAAGAAATTCCCCAATTTACAGGTGTTTCTCTCTGCACTCTCCATACAGTGCAAATTCAAAGAAAAGACAGAAGGCAGTGAGGATCCAGTATGTTCTAGTGCCAAAATCAACTCTGGGTAATTTTAGGTCTTATAATTAGACTCTCAGTGTGGAATATTTTAGGAGAACATGGCTCAAAATTATGCCTGGCATAGTTCTGTTCACTTTCTGAGAGATTAATTTAGCTCTTTTATTGTTTATGCTGTTTCACGCATTGCATATAGGTATCAGAATAAGTCAGAGACAAAATCATTGACTGCGTTTACCTCAATCACTATGTATGCCCTAATTGAATCACAAGCAAAAATGATTGCATGAACTGAATTTATCCAAAATTGATAGTCTGATTTCAAATCAGCATTGAGCCTACATTATTCTGACCAAACAATATAGCTTGATAGCTCATCTCAGTGTCTAATGAAGTAACGTTTGCATAATGCATGAATCCAATTTAGGAAAATTGAAACTGCTTTGCCTTAAAGATGGCCAGATGTTTAGTGAGCATGTGCTCAAGGGACAATTTCACCCAGAGTAATGAAGACCAAGACTGAAACAGATAAGTAATACAGGAGGAAATCTTTTATTTCCATTTGCAGTGGGGAAGACCAGCAAGCAGTTTGGTGATCCCAATTCTTCAGTTACTAGGAGCAGTAAAATTAAGCAATTGGCACTTTTAGACAAACAAAAAAAAGCTTTTTGTATTCCAATATAATAATCTCTATAAATTGAAGGACTAGGATCATATCTTTCTATAATTCACAGTTTTGACTGCTTTGTAATTTGACCTCAATCTATAGGTCTTCTAGGTAATGAAAAACACATACTGTGCACTCTGCAGCAAATATACCTCAGGGAAATACCTACCTGGAAAGCCATTTGAAAGCTTAGAGCTGTCAGAGTCTGATATATGGAGAGTGTGTAAGCAGATGACAGTTATTTCTTTGTCTCAGTTAGCTGACACACTTTACCAAACATGAACTATCAGCCAAAGCTCACTATCCCTGGAGTTCACTAGCTACTGTTTCCAAGAATGGTTTTGAGAGGCAAGGTCTGAAAACAAAGGTAGCTTATTTTTATTGGGGAGACAACACAGGTGGAAAAAATCTTAAAATCTTGAGTACACACGTCCTTTTGCTTATCTGAGAGAGCCATTGCAAACTTCTAGCTTGTCAAGATAAACATGTTCTGGGTAAAAATAAGATTCATTAATCAACAGACAGCAGGGAGAAAGGTTAGTACATACAACTGAAGCAGAAAAAGATGCAACTGACAGGAAAGGTGATGAGTAGTCACCACTTGCAGAGATTACCAGGAGCACAAGTATGGAGTCACAAAACCATCGTCACTTTTGAGCCTGTGCTTTTCCATGTTTAACAGGATTATGAAATTTAGGCTCCAGGATACTTTTTTTGAAGGATTTAGTAATCTCTCTTGAAGAGAAGGACCAGGAGGTCTGAAATAGCATGGCTGTCTTATGAAATGTTCTCAAAATAGTATCCAACCATTTTCATCCTTCCTCCTCTCTTGCAGTTCCCTGTGCTGTATCACCTTTGTTCTTGCATACAGTCTTCACAGGAACTCTTGGCTTCATGGAAGAATAGTAATACAGAAGCAGATTACATGACAGTGTAATAATCACTGTGTCTATGTCTAACATGATGAAGAGTCTGCAAGACCAAGTGTTTTCTCCATTTTTCTTTCTAACAGCTGGCCTAGCTACTTCTTTCAAACATTGTTATTTTAAATCTGAAGTCAAAACAGGTAAAACAATCCTATTATTATGACATATTTTTTTGTTTAGACCAGAATTCCTACAAAGAATACTTACCAAAATCAAAATAGATTTCTTCTGGTATGCCAAGAATCATACAGATTTCATTTAAATTTCTAATCTCACCTTATTAAAATATTCACTGTCTGTGCAAGGAAAATATCAGTGGAACTGATGTAACTATTAAACAACCATTGGCAATTATGTTAAGCTAGACACTGTAAGAAAGAGCTTGACACCTTCATACCTTTATGAACCCGCTGCAATTTTCATAAATCTAACCTGACAGAGAGAGGGCCATGCCTACAAAGGTATGAAGGCTAGGTGTTTAATACCTCCCATGACTAAGTTCCTTCAATACTTCAAAAAATTCTCGTCTCCTTGAAAAATATGCCAAAGCAACTGTGCAAAAGCAAAAATAAGTTAGCTCCCAAGTCTCCCAAGAAATGCAATTTTCTAGATAAATTATGGGATAAGCACAGAAAACAGTCAGAAAGGAAAACAGCAATTTCTTTGGTTCAAGAATCTCAATCTCACAACAGCCTTGAGAATTTATTCTCCTAGACCTCTGAATAGTTTCCGTATCTTTACCATTTATAACCTTAAAAAACCCTCAAACAACAGTTAGTAAAATTGTTATATTACCACTAAAATGCCTGTTGCTAGTTTTAAAGCATCTTTAATATCTTCAATATCTGAGATGTTTAACTAAAACATATCCAGAGCTCTATGGTCAAAATTATCTGCTTCTGAGTAGTGTGCAAAAAGCTAATAATAGTTACAAGAATAGCTTCCTCTCACAAAATTTCTTCAGCTTTCAAGGGTCACAAATGTAATTTGCAGAAGTAGGAAAAGAAACACAAAGTTTCAGGAGGAGATAAAAGTTTTAAGTGTAGAAAACAACTTGCCCAACACAACACAGTATGTAACAGAACCAGCTGTATCTTTAATGAAAAGCAAGCACAAAAGAAGACTGCGGTGGAAAGAACTTTGAGGAAGAAAGCTATGAAAACATATAAAGAACCTAGAATGTCACTATTTTTGACCACATAAAAGCCCCCTTTCCAGACCAAGAAAGCAATAAATTAGGACAACTTTGATTTTAAAAGAGGAAAGTGTACAGTGCTAGCAAAAGCATGGAAGTGCTGGGATACAGATGCAATCCTGCAGACTGTAGACCTTTTTAATTGCAGAAACCAAGCATTTGTATTATTCTTCAGTTCTGTGTAGTCATTCAGCAGAAATACTTTGTCTGTACCAGAAAAAGCATATCTGAGAGTTCTTAAGAGTCAAGGGACACCATGGTCACTAAAAAAGCTTGAAGGGAAATGTAATACAATTCTCTAAACCTTACTTTTCAGCAATCTGACAAAAAAGGAAATTATGTCTAATTAGACTGATGACAAGTTCTCTTGTTAAAAAAAAGTAAGGTAGGAAGATTCTTCTGGGTTTTGCTCATTGCAATAATAGTGTGGAAAATGCCAATCATTGTCTTGATATTCAAATGACGCCAATGAATAATATTCATTCTTTACAAACCAAAATATTTACAGACAGCTGAAGACGATTCTGTGACCAAATAACAGTTTATATGGGATCACCCTGTATTCACTTATTTCTTCCTAACTACCAAGCACATTTATAATGCCACTGGAATTGCTCTATGGATGCTGTGATGGCTAGGTCTACATTCCCAGGAAGTTATACCATGAAATCTTACAATGACTTATCATTAGTACATCTCTATTACTTACAGAACAAATCAACAACATCCATTTATTTCCTGAATAAATCCATTACTGAAAGAACTTAGGAAGACCAAACTCTCAAAACCATGGTTTAAATTATGTCAATAGCATTCAGGAATCCAATAAACAGATCAACACGAAAGTAATTACTCTTTCATGGAGCAATCGTGGAAAGCTCGAACTCTAGAACAAAGTTGATAAACACTTGACCACTCAAAAATGAAATTGATTTAGGCCAAGAGATTTTCAATTTACCCTAAAGTAATTCAATACCCTTCACAGCAGTTTAGCCATAGTTTTTCTAAACTAACTTTCCCAAATGTTGGCGATAAAGAATGTGAAGTAGTGACAAGGGCGACTATTACTTTTTAAAGGAACTTTAACACTGAGTACACTAATTTGAAAGCCTAAGGCCTGCAGGCCCAAGAAAGAGGTTACTGAAGTGGGAGAAATCAAGCTTTAAAAACTGGGACTAGGCTGGAAAGGAGTGTCTTACCACTTTTGGTATGAAGGCTAATACATTACCTCAAAGAGAAGGTATGTGTTAGATGTTGTTGCACAGTTTATCTATTGAATAAACATTCAGCCTAGCTGCTCTTCCAATCTTAATACCTGCACTACTGAGCAGATAAGAAATTTAATTTTCCTATCTTACTGAAATTAAATTGCTCATTTGTCATACACCTTTTGAGACAACACTAAGGCTAAGTCCATCCATATTTGACAATCTGCTTGAATTCTGTTAAGGCAGAGCAACAGAGAGAGGATCAGTGCATTACCAAAGACTTGTGACAGACTCTATCATTCCTCCAAGAAGCAAACTGGATTTCATGCTAATACAGTAAATTATGGCAGTATGTGTTTTACTGGTACACATCAGAGCACACAAGCTTCATTGCAGAAAAGTGAACATTATTCTAGTCCATCCCATTGCACCTCAAACAAGGGCAGCCTAAGGCCTTTATCCAAGTCTGAATTTCCCAGGCCCTATTTTAGAGAGCAGCAGAGCCCTAGAGAAGACCAAATCTAGAAGCTGCCAAGGTGATATGTGAAAAAATCCATGCATGTTCATTTTTTGCTTCCCAGCTTCCTCTTTTCTGGTCAATTTCACTTTTGAAATTATACAAGCTTCTCAACACATCAGTGGTGGAACAGAAGCCACAGATAGATTTGAGCTTCATTTTATTACTACTACTTCCCAGAAACATTTTCACAGTGAGGCACTGACTGCCAGAGCTTAAGGCAACAAGAATGAGCCTGTACGAGAGGTGATTTTGATTTATAAGA